>JBBPLQ010000443.1:0-22356 GCA_038089855.1 Royoungia palumana
CGTCAAGAAAGGTCAAGAGACTAAAGTCTGTTGATTGATCAAGTCCATTTATGGACTTTAACAATCAGCATTGCAATGGAACAAACAATTGCATGCATCCTTGGTAAAGTTTGGTTTTACTCAAACACACACTGATCCAGGAGTTTACTACAAATTCATTGGCAAAAACATTATTGTTCTTGTTTTTTATGTTGATGACGCTCTATTCATGGGCAATGATTGACCTCTAGTCCTCAAACATAAACAAGAGTTCATGAAACATTGGGAATCAAGAGACCTTGGACAAGCACAAGAGAACTTAGGAATGCGAATTACTTGAGACCGAAAGAAACGAACTATTTGTCTTGACCAGTGCACTTATGCCAAAAAAGTCGCTGAGTGGTTTGGACAAACAAACTCCAAAGCAGTAAGCACGCCACTTCCTACCGGATACAATCCAAGACCCAACGATAAACAAGGAGACCTGAACCTCCGAAGTTGTTATCAATCCGTCATTGGTTCACTTCTCTACATCATGTTAGGAACCAGACCAGACATTGCTTACGCCATGATCAAAATGTCTCAATTCTCTGCAAATCCATCTGAAGAACATTTGCAGAAGGCAATCTATATCATATGCTACCTAGTGACGACCACTGACCTCTGCATCACATACAAGTCAGATGGCCCAATGAATGGGATAATTGCTTACAGTGACACAGACTGGGCAGGAGATATCGAAACATCCAGATCAACTACTGGGTATTCGGTTTACTTAGCCAATGGAATAGTGTCCTGGCTTTCAAAATGACAAAAGAGGGTATGACTTTCATCCACAGAAGCAGAATACTGTGGCATGACTGAATACTGTAAACAACTGCAATGGATTCAAAACTTATTTGAAGAACTAACGATTGTTCTTCCCCCTGTACCACTATGTGTGGATAACTAGGGAGCAATGTTTCTCGCCTTGAATCCTGCTCAAGAAGGAAGAACCAAACACATCCAGATACCAGAACATTACATCCGAGAAGCTGTAGAACTTGGTGAAGTCGAACTCTTCTATGTTCTGACTAACCAACAATTCTCAGATATCTTCACCAGAAATCTTGGGAAGATAGCCTTTGAGCATGGACACAAAAGTCTAACTTTATCTCCTTATTCATGACTCTCAATATTTCAAATGAGGAAGAGTATCAAATATCAAGTGGTATTTCTCATTCAGATATTCTTATCCAGATACCACTGATATTATATTATTCATTTTCATATTGGATAATCATTCAATATTTGTATGTCATACATTAGTCAATTCATATGACTCATCTGCCGATTATCATCGGACACATAGTAATCATATATGACAGATAATGTGATTCCATCACATCCTCTTCTTCCTTATTAGGTAGAAAGACAGGACTGTGCATGGACCAGTCCAAATACATACATACAAACCTGTATTGTATATAAGAGGAGAGCTCCCTCATACTTGCTCTCCTCAGTTAGAAATCTATCCTCTACTCTCTCAATCACTCTTGCTTCAAACAAAGTCTCCTCAAGTAAGTCTCTACTTGATCTAAATGCGTATACTTCTCCAAGAGAGGAAGTATCCTACATTTACAACATAGAGAAAGAGAACTATCCAGTTCTTTAATAGGAAACAGACTGAAGGGACTACCCTTCAGGAGGGAGATCTTGTGTACCTCTCCTCCCAGAATCTATCAATGCCAAAGGGTCAAGCTCGTAAGCTCATGCCCAACTACATCAGGCCAATGAAGATCCTAAAGAAAAATGGTGTCCTCAACACCTACACCCTGGACCTGCCAAAAGACTTGCGAAAACGACATATTCACCCAACGTTGCTATGCAAGTATGAAATGAATGACAATATGCTGTTCCCAAAGCAGGATGCACATGTGTTCTATGATGTCAGCATTGCCGACGAGGATGAATGGTTTGTCAATGAGATCATTGCTCATCGATGGGCAGCAAACAAGGTGGAGCTCCTTGTATGATGGAACCTTGGTGACTCCACTTGAGAATCTAGTTCCAATTGCAATGAGCTTGAGGCCCTGGATAGGTACCTCAAACTCCAAGGCATACAAAGTATATGCCAATTGCCCCAAAGGGCAAGCAGTACGCAGCAACATTCAGGTGAACATGGTAGTCAGATATGATGACTATGCTTGGTTACACTAATAACAACAGAAACAAATAAAATATAAAATATAAAACATAAATAACAAAAACTGACTAATAAAACAACACAGCTTTGCTTAGGTAATAGTAGATAGACTTCGTCGATCATTTTCCTTTATTTTCTTTTTCTCTTAACCACACAATCACGTGTAGCAATTGGTGGTACACCCACAGCGTCCCACCCTCGTTGTCCTAACCGCACTATCACATGTGCAATTTGGTGGTATATCCACCACGCCCCATCCCTTCTCTTTTTTCCCTAACGTTCACCACGCTCTATCACATAGTGAACATGTCCTCCCATCATTGCTCCCCATCCTCCTCCTCCCCCTGCTCCCGTGGCAGATCCCCATCATGCCACAATGCATGTACTCCTGACATGGGCCCCAAACTCATGTCCATGTCCGACAAGCTGAGCCATTGGACCAGCAGCAGTGGCAAACGTCATAGGGAGGACAGCCCTCCATCACCACATGAGCAATCGTGTCCCAAACGCCCCTGTCACATGAACACTCATGCTCCACCTCAGTGGATCTCACACCTGCAACTTCCCTTCATCCATCACAAGGATGATTGTGGCAAATGCCACGATTACGCCCTCCACCTCAGCATGGCCATTGCCATCAGCCCTGGAACAACTAGCAGGGCTGCTACAGATCTCCTTGATGTGGTTGCATGTTTTTGTGGTCGAGAGACCTACTCTGAGCTACAAGCTCAAAATGAGATACTTCGTGAGGACCGCCACGATCTGTGTGACGCCTTGTCGGCTGCACACAACGAAGTCGAGTACCTTCACGAAAGACGATCCGTGATTCGCCCACCTTCATCGGTGGGAAATGCACCACCATCATCTCTTCTCATTGGAGGGAGGGGACAGCAGGCAATGCCTGCAGCTACTTCATTATCCTCTCGTCTCCTCTCTCCCCCGCAGAACCCAGTACCTGAAGGTACAACGACTCTCCCATACAACGAGATGGTGGTTGAGGGGACCACACCCCCTCCCTCGCCAATGCCCAGGGAACTCTATTTCCTGATCTTACTAGAACAGAGAGGGATGCAACAGATCCTAAGGGCATCAGAACCCTGTTTGTTCAAGTAGAGAACTTCCTCTATGCCTACCAAGGAATCTCCTTGACCAAGGCCCTTGAATTAATGGCACAGGGAATGCGCCCCCCAGTTCCAGGGCGCAACACCTCCTTCGCGGTTCGAATGGACAGAGGCATTATGGGCCCCATCCACCTCTACAATATGGTGGAAGGATTGCGCACACTGTTCACTGCAGTGCAAAACAAACCCAAGGGCAACAACATGCCCAATCTCTGGCAGGTGCAGGACCTATTGTCATTCCTTAACCTCTGGAGGAGACACAAATCCCTCCATATGAGTGAGGTACTTATGGCTGCAATGAGGGAGTGGCGACCACCTGCTTGGGTCGCTGATAAAAACAAGAAAAAGAAGGAGACCCTTTGAAATGAGGCACACCATGCCAGGGAGTTCATACCCCCTCCACCAGTATTTGAAGTGGCACTTGAGCAGCACCTGAGCAACCCAATTGCTCCAGTGTAATTCGGCATCAACCCCCCTCTGGAGCCTTGTTCTCCTCTCATTAGCATCAGCTGCCCCCATCTCATATCATGCCTAACGGGCCCATCTGGCTCTGACGTCTTGTCAACCCCTGTCTCTCAGGCAGAGCTGGCGCCACCATCTGTCAAGTCCTCCTCAGCCCTTCCACTTAAGATGGGACCCTCACCAGCCCCTGCCTCTACCCTGCAAGCGAAATCTGTACTCAAGCTCAAAGGAAAAAGGTACATCCTTCCCCACGATCCACCCACACCCAATACCTTGGTAGAGGATTGGATCAATTACATTTCCGAACAACAGGAGTATAGTATGGGCAAGGAGGACAACAAGGTCCTTGAAAGGTTCTTTGCAGGAGCTATAGGCTCCCCATCTGATATCACCGACGACGACTCACTGCTGGACCCTCCTCCACTCCAAGCCGTACGTGGCTTCTACCTCATGGAGCGCCTGGCACCCATCAAACAAGGAAGCTTCGACCGTATGGTCTGGCTACATGGACTCGCGCACCTGCTGGCAGTACTGGGAAGGTACAAGTCCTTGCTAGACAGGGACCAACGGCCAGGCAGAGTCAGCCCTGGTTTGGTCGCTTCACAAATGAAGCAACCATGTTTGATATTGCAGCATACCTGGCTGCCAATGGCATCACTCCCCACGATGCTGACGATGCTGTATATTGGGCACATCGCATCCTGAAGGAGATGTTAGCGCGTGTCAAGGAGAATGGGAACTTTGGGAACCCCCAGACGGCGACCATCTATGCTCCACTTCAAAGTGACATGAGCCTGTCCTGCTTGGCAAATTCTCAAAACCAGTCGAGGAGCTGGTATGAGCAGGAAGCTCACACATTGGGTGTTCAACTGGAGGATGTCCCCCCATGGGAGCTTGCCCCTGAAATCCCCAGGGAACAATCAGAACTTGACAAGTTTGCAGAGGCCGCAATTGGGTATGACCTACCCCATGCACCTCATCTGGTGGACAGCCATACTGGGGAGCATGAGCCCATGCAACAGGACCATCAAGAGGATGGAGAAGTCAAGGAAGATCTGTCGCACATATAGGAGAACTCTTGAAGGTTCAACCCTTCTCAGGACTTACAATGGAGGCGAAACCCTCCCTCGCTTCATAATGTTCACCTTCTCGCATATACCCTGTACTACCTATTCCTTTCCCCCTCCTCTTTGTACACAATATGTTGAATTACTGATTCGTGTCATCCAATCTTCGAGCCGTTGTCGGCTCTACTGGGGAGGGTGTCAGGTGTCAGGGGCCAATGGCCCTAATCTAATCTATGCATATGATTGCATAGTAACGGGTACATGTGATATCCAATATCACATGTACAATAGTATGACTACCTTGGCCCATCCTTACAACAGGCCAATCTACCTTTGTCTTAAACCTACTCACTTTGCAGAATACCAATGGTATTGTTCGCCTGTGTGAGACTAAGGCTAGGGTAATTCTAATACCAACCCTTTACAACCATCAAGCCGCTGGACTTCCATAACATATCCACGATTGTATTCAGGCCCATCCTCCTTGTTGCAAAGTTCTATGGTGTCACCAACTTGAACATCATCCACAAAATTGTTGGTTGCAGATGATGCAAGAACCCCAAATGGCACATAGACCAGCTGATCTGGTAAATAAGACTTCAAAAGGTATCCAGGAACCCAAAATGGGTGATGAGTGTAAGCCTGGCATGACTCATTGGAATGAGCTGTACCCACCTGGCTGGTGGATGAAATTTGAATTGTTATGTCATCCATCAGTGGATTGACTCCACAAACCATTTCTGAACGACCCAGATTCTGGTAGTGGACATATCTGGAGTTGCTGAAGGGATCAGGGATAACCCAGACCACATCCCCCACCCAATGGAGATGACACAACAAGTTGAATGGAAGCTCATATTCGGAACCACAGGGAAGACATACTACTGCACATTTGCTTTTGATGTCAATGTTGACCAGGCAACCCCAAGTATCACTGAGAGTAGGGTCAGAGACCATAAGGTGGTCACCTTGCTTCCAAAAATGCCAATTGTACTTTTCATGGGTCATTTTCATGAAATGTGGGTTCACCATGGAGGCAACATGGAGAGTGAGCTGTGACAGTGAGGGGAACAGGATCGGTGTGAATTGATGGACCTTTAGCTTCATCAGCAACAGACCAGAAATAAAGACGCTGACAGAATCCCTGTAACATGGCAGGCCATGGTATGCAGTACAAAGTTGTCCATGGTGGATATCAGGGGAGAAGAGCATTCTAACGTTTTGGTTGTATGCCATAGATTCTGTCTTCTATTGAAATCATCGTGGGACAATGAGTACGTGGAGTTCTCTTAATTCATTATTGAACAAAATAGTGTAGCCGATATCTCCTTTATATATCCCTTGTTTTGATATGCTGTACTAACCAAGTACGGGAGGGGGTGACCCCTCTGTGGGGGAATGCCAAACTTGATCCTCCACCGGAATGAGCAACCAGCTATGGATGCAAGACTGGTGAGATGGTGGCACCACATAAAGGAAGAAATTTGGATATGGTGTGTGAACAACAATGCGGCCAGGAAGTAGTTTGTGCACTACACTTTCCACTGATGTGTTTTTCCAGGCGTTTATGATATAATCCATCAAAGAACCTAAAACGTAAATCAATTCGCACAGCCCTTAAATTGTTATTGTTATACTTATGAGGTGAAATGTTCACCATGAATGTTTTCATGGGTCCCTTCCCCTGGAGAGACCCTCAACAGAAAAGACATGGTGAAACAAGCCTAGAAAGGTTGAGACTTGAATAGTGGAGAAGTGGTGAAGTGGTGAAGATGTTGTCCCAACTGGTTTGTAAGCAAAAGACCAGAAGAACTTTACTGGAGTTCTTTGGCGTTGGTTGCATGGTTTATATACTACTACATGTGTTTGTATCTATTTGTAATGTTCAGTAATGTTCTATCATAAGAAGAAATGTGATTGGCTAATGAAAGTGGTATGATGCACAGCATCAGTAAGCGAATGATGTCATAGATAAGAGGAAGAAAGGCCATTGGATAGAATGTCATGGAATGTTCTATGGGGCTGTGCTTGGCTATGCAAGTGTGGCAGCCAATAGGAATATGATCTGTGCATAGGTTTTACATGAGGTGTAAGGGTCTAGCCTTTAAGAAATGGAATGAGTGAGGCATGAGGTGGAATGATGTATGATGGGGGAGTGACATGTAGTTTTGGGAATGGAATGGAATATGACTTTGAGTCATGTGATATGGGAAATGGTATGAACATAGGGGTCGAAGATAGGGGCTTTGAAGTGTTTGTAACACGTGGGAGGTGGTGATGGATCAGAGACAAAATCGGTTGGAGACCGGTAACTAGGAATGCAAGTGAGGTGGTCTACGAGGGAAATCGAGTTGAACAATGTCTTGCATTCTTCCAGGTTCTTGATGAAAATGAGGCGCGACATGAATTCTTCCCAATACTGAATCTTGGGATTGTGATCATATTGGAAATCGATCATTTCCAGCAGCATAGGATAGTTTGAGCTACTGTATAGCCAATCTTGAATGGCTTTCCATATTCCTGGCGCATCCAAAACCATCAAGTTGTTGTTATCGAGGTCACCCTCATCATTGTTGCTTTGTGAAATGCTGTAGTATTTGTTGTAGAGCTGGTCATATTCAGTGTTGTCCAGGTTGTCAAGAGATGATGGTATATTGAATTTGTGTGCAAGTTTATTGACCACAGAATGAAAGGTTGCAGGACTGGCTCAATTAGTGAGTGAATACACCCTCCTGAGTGGAATGACTGGATGTCAAGGTCGGGCATCCTCTATATCATCCTTGACAATAAAATGCTCTGAGGAAAATAAGCAGCATTCAGCTAAGACTAGTAAACATACTCACCCAAGCCTTCCTCCTCTTCCAACTCCTCATCCTCAGCATCGACACATGCTTTGATGTCGAGGAATTTGTTCACTGAAGTGGTGCACCTTCATTTCTTTAGTCGGGAGCGTCGCAGAATGTCGGTGGCTTTCTGCTTGCCCTTGGCTACAGTATCAACCAAAGTCGCAGACAAACCAGTCGATCTGACCATCACTCCACAAGAGGCCACCATCTTCTCCACCACAGTGATGGCCATGGGAGTGTGGTCTGAATCCTCTATGTCTTCTCCAGGGTCGGAAAATAAAAACACACAGTTGAATAAATCTTGCCATTTTGCAGAGGTGAATCTATTGCCGAAATTGGATGGCATTGATTCGATCAGCTGAGGGAATTGAATTTTATCGCCTGCCCACTGCAGGATGAATGACCATGCCTGCAGGTCATGCAACAAGCTAGATGCTACAAGCAAAGCATCAGCACTGCTCGATCAGGCAACGAACACAAATCTTACCAGCTGGATTGGTAGATTTAGTGCTCATTCTAACCATGAGGGGATGCCTGAGCTACAATGGAATTATTTATGCAGGACACACACTCACACTTCATCTTAGTGATGGACAAACTATCTATGCAATGTTCATGTTGTAGAAAGTAAGAAAGAAAGACGCAACAGTGCCGCAGGTGGGGATTTTATAGTGTTTGCCTATCTGGGCAAGTGGACCATGGTGTGGACAACTTTGTGTGGTGGAGTGGTCCACTCAGAAAAAAAATATCTAACTTGGCATAGGTAAAATATATCTGAGAACAGTACAAGTGCAGTGAGTATCAATACAACTACAGTCAAGTCTTTGGTCTCTGAATCAGTATAAGTAAGAAATGGTGAAAGGGATAGGAAAGTGAAGTAGAAGGTTGGAAGCCCATCCGCATCAAGCTCCTTGCTTGAAGGGGGTCCTAATGCAAGCAATCAGCAACCTTGTTTGTACCAAGTGCGATCTGCTGCCATCGTTGAAGGACAACAACCAGATCAGCAAGAGGGACTTCCACATCGCCTAAGTCCCATCGACATCATGAATCCCAAGGACATCGACAGGGTCTGCTCGATTGTCAGTAAAACAATGAATACCAGGAATGTAAGAACACTATACCTTCGTTGGGACGGCTCATTGATCTTCACACACTCCTTGTCATGAGGACATCAGCATTTATTCACTCACACTAACTCCATCAGCAAACCAGCCTTTTCCCATTGCTGAGGCTCCAGCAATTAGCTGAGTGACAGCACAGCACAGATCAGACCTGGATGGCACAGCCTGTGACAATCTGGGTGGAGCTTACATAAGACAATCAGTGGTGTCTCATGTGTATTAACCGAGCCCCAGTCTAACATAACGTGACAGACTGGCACAGCCTGTGGCAATCTGGGCTAGGCAACAAGAGATCCGGAATGTTTGTCACTCCGAGAGAGCACTTGAATATTTAATTGTACCTGCTGAACTGTTGCCATAGCACAAATGTAACCTATATATGGTATGAAAGGTGGTACAAACAGGTGGCAGGGTGGTGATCAAAGACCAGGAGTGGTATAAGTAGGGGATAGCAAATCGAATGGTGCACTAAGAACAGGAGAGGTGGCGATGGAAGAGCTGGAAGTGTGTGAATGAGCAGTATGAATGGGTGGGAATGGCAGTACGGATGTCAAACAGCTGACAGTGGCAATCGAGAACAAGTGGGTTGGGACAACAAATGGGTTGGTGGGACACAAACACAAATGGTCATGGACATCACTGAGTGAGTTTGTGGGGTGCTAGCATAACACGATCAGGATGTGTAAATTGGCTATCCATGCACACTGGGAGGCATACATCAAGATCCTGCTTGTGTAGAAAGAAAGAAAAAACACACATTCTTAAATTGGATGACCTTTGCCACACCTCTAACACAACGTGCTTGCAGACACTCATGATCTTGATCCATCCAGCAGCCTATCTAATCACATGTGTGCTAAATTTCCCATGGCACATTGGTTGGGTCACGACTCACAACCATGTGTAGATATGGTGGTGGCCAGTGTTCACAGGGACTATACATATGGTGGAACACAAAATCAGTAAATAAATTCAATAAATAATATACTTACTGCACAACCATGCATGAGATGTGTCCATTAGATCACAATCATAGGTGGATGTGGCATTTCTGGACTCATTGGATTTGTGCATGCATACATGAGAAGTAGAACAACAAGGTCAGCAGATGATGAATCTGACAAACAAATGTTACTTACCTATCAGCGAATGTGTTTGCATGTTTAACATACTGTAGACAGTGTGAAACTTTGTGCCCAGGCATGTATTGCGTTGTGTTGCATTTGCAAGGGTTTCGGAACTTAAGGGAATTGTGTGGGTGTGGTGTCAGATTGCAACATCTTCATTTGTTGTGTTGTGTGGTTGGTTGATTTGATTGACCTCGGAAAATACCAAGGGCTAAAGTATAGTATGTGTGATAGAAGTATGATATTGATACTACAGTGCTAGATAAAAAATGGTGGCACACCTGTGGACGCAGGAAATATGTAACACTTTTTTTACATAGTGACAGTGGAGTACTACTTCAGTGCAAACATTTATTCTAAAACTACATCAAGGGCATGTTGCTCAGGTGATACCAAATCTGCAGTACGGTGATGCATAAACCCATCTGAGAGACATTGTTATGACAACCCCAGGTAGGGACTGGTGTTAACTCAGTGGCTCAGGGGTTCTGATGCTTCTGACGAAGATAGAGGTTCCGACGCTTCTGAAAATAGGGGCTTCTGTTGGTCAACAGAAGGTTGAGAACTTGAAGGTTCAAAGTTTGGATTTTCTGAGATGGTGGTTCTGACATTCCGAGATAGGGGTTCTGAAGGTTCCGAAAATAGGGGGTCCTGTTGAGTGACAGAAGATCAAGGATTTCAATGTTTCTGGGATTCCAATGTTCCAAGATAGGGGTTCTGAAGGTTCTGAAAATAGGGGCTCTTGCTGGACAGTAGAAGTCGATGGTTCAAAGGTAGAATGCCCTTGTCAGAGGGATTTCAAGGGTTCAAGGGTTCAAGGGAGGATCCTCCAAAGAGTGGGGAGGATTCAGAGGGTGACAGTGGTTGAGCACAGTAAATTGAGTAGAACTAAGCTGGAGGGTACAGACAAGTATTCTACAGCTTATATAGGAGTTAAAGAAGAGCTGAGTCAGGTCAGCAGGAATGGGTTTATTCCTTAAGGGAATGTGGAACAGGGAACAAAGGAAGGATGGGGTGCTGGAAGGGGATCAGGCAGGGTTCCTGAGAATAGGATGAAAGAGATGAGGGAACACCGCTAATACAAGAAGGGCAGAAGACAGAAATAGGAGATCCTGGGTGACCGTGATCCTCAACTGCAGCACAGTAAGTGTGCTGCGGATCCGGGGCTGCAGGTTCTGACATCAGATTTCCTAAAAAGGAAATTCTCGGAAGTGAAAATTTAAATAGGAGTCAATTGACTGGTTAGGCAAGAAAAAGAAAAGGAATTGTAACAGACATCAGAGAAAATCAACATACCTCTTAGGTTGTGAGGTGGTAAATGAGATTCATGCATTGTGAGTTCATGAGTGGCTGAATAGCCACTCTGTCTGATGAAGAGGCAGACATGCTCATCCACAGCACGTGAATCGTTCTGTGCCTGTTTGAGAACAAGGCAATTAATTTGCAAGATGATGGTGTTGTGATGAATGATCTTGTATGCGAGTTCTTTTTGCATATGAGAAATCATTCAGTCACTTTGGGCAGCCTTCAGCAAGAGGTGAGCTTCCATGCTACTGCATGGAGGAGGAACAAGGTTACCAAGAAACGAGCCCAAAGCAGATATTTTCAAGTTGCATGGCTTGGATACCTGCTATTAATGTATGGCTTCAGTTGAGCCTGCAACAAACTCACCATTGCACCCGACAAATCACAGTAGCCATCTCACTCAGTAGGTAGCTCCCTATCTCTTGCAGGCATGAAAGCCACTGAGCAACTTGAGTTGCATATTGGAGTAAAGTTTCCAGTATATTGGAGAAATCGTATTCTCATAGAGCCCCATACTAGTAGAAGGAGCAAAGTGAAATAATTCATCCAATTCGTATTGAGGATAGTTGGATGGCCTTGGCCTGATTGCACTGGAGTTTCTGGAAATTATTGGTGGGCTGTGCTGTGGTAGTGCTGTGGTAGCACTCATGGTGATGGTGATATGATGACACTCCAAGTCCTGATGGTAATGGTGTGGTATACATGTAATATTTTGACATGCGGCCCAGTTAAAATTCAGATTTGATACTTCACGTTCAAAGCGAGTCAACTTTGCTCCAAGGACTTTCTGAGTCAGTCTTTAACATTTCAATCCCCTTACTCAATGCCTCGAGTTAAAACCACCCATGGGTGGCTCAAAGCCATCAGTTGCCCTCGCTGCGGTAGGAAATTCTGCACAGAGATGAACATACTTCAGCACATGAATCAGCCCACTGGCTCATGCTATGGGAGTCCATCTCTGTTCGATGAACTTGACGACCCTGCTGAAGTCATCACAGCAGATTTGGATCAGTCTGCTAGTTCACGCTATGAGAGTCCATCCTTGTTCGATGAGTGTTACAAACACTTCAAAGCCCCTATCTTCGACCCCTATATTCATACCACTTCCCATATCACATGACTCAAAGTCACATGACATTCCATTCCCAAACTACATGTCACTCCCTCACCATACATTGTTCTGCCTCATGCCTCACTCATTCCCTCTTATCTATGACATCATTCGCTTACTGATGCTGTGCATCTGTTACGAACGCTCCTAAACCCCTATCCTCAACCCCTGTCTTTATGCCATCCAACCCGTCTTTATCTCATCAACAAGTCTTTCATCCACAAGAACGCTATGTCATTCCCCCCCTCTTTACACCAGACTTGTTCTAGACCTCATCTGCCTCATGCCAAACCTATGCACAATCATTACTCCTATTGGCTGCCACAATACACAGCCTCATTATGTCGTACGATTTCTTTCATCCAATCATATTATTACTTTCGCACAGCCTACATGGCACCACTTTCACTAACCAATCACGGTCATTCTAGTTACTTCCTTTTATGGTATAAAGTCTGGCACACCAGTGCGCACAGACCAGGACACAAATAGATACAAACACTTTAGAGTAGTATATATACCTTCATGTAGTAGCGTACTCTCTTCAGTTTAATCAACTTTGATCTTTCCACTCAAACAATCCTCTAAGAGCTAGTCCCTCTACAAAAGACTACTACACATCATCCTTATTGTTTTGGGTGTTGTTTCAGCATCATACCACTTTCATTAGCCAATCACATTCCTTCTTATGATAGAACATTACTGAACATTACAAATAGATACAAACACATGTAGTAGTATATAAACCATGCAACCAACACCAAAGAACTCCAGTAAAGTTCTTTTGGTCTTTTGCTTACAAACCAGTTGGGACAACATTTTCACCACTTCACCACTTCTCCACTATTCAAGTCTCAACCTTTCTAAGCTTGTTTCAATGAGCCTATTAACCCTGCTGAAGACATTATAATGGATTTGGAGGTTGCTCACACTTACGATATGAATCAGCTTTGTCAGGAAGAACCACAGTCACCTCGACCTCAAAGTACTGCACTTGATGAAAATGTCGAAATGGATGACATCACCTCAAATCATTTCAGTGATACACCTGCCTTTGAACCTTCTTGACCTGCCAGGTGAATCCACCTGGGATGATATGTAGAGACGTTCGAGGGGTGTGGGGAAACCTTCTCTGGTGGAAAGACTTTCATGGATGACTTCTGGGGAGATCAGTATGCAGAACAGAGACAAGAGAACATCTATTACTCTTGGGCATCAAAGCAAGAGTGGGCATTTGCATCTTGGCTATTGCATTATCGTCTTAGCATGGCAGCTATTGACAGTCTTCTGTTGCTTGAAATTGTAGGTAACAGCTTTTGGCTTGGCTCATTTTCTGATCTTCTATAGATGAAAAATACTTCACTGTCATTTCACTCTGCCAAAGAGCTCAGAACTTGGGCAGAAATTCTTCTGCATGGCCCACAGTGGTCATGCAAAACACTGAAGCCTGAGTATCCTGCCAAGCATCCACTGCATCTCTTCTACATACCACAATCCAATCAACTGCCTGCAAGCTCTTCTTAGTCACCCACTTTTTGAGTCTCACATTTCATTCATCCTGAGAAGGATTTGGACCTGCACTGCGAAGGTTTGTTGAGTCTATGATGAGTGGTTAAGTGGTGATCGAGCTTGGAGCATTCAGGTAAGCCCACCTCTAAATTCTGGTATGCTTGGCATGACACCATCTCAGGAGTTGTTACCACCTGGCACTACTCTCCTTGGAGTGGTTCTATCATCAGACAAGACAAATGTCTCTGTCATGAGTGGCAACCGTGTTGCCCATCCTGTCCTCATAAGTCTTGCCAACATCGACGCACATATCTGCAGCAAAACATCCCTCCATGCCTACCTCCTTCTCGCTTTACTTCCTATTGCCAAGTTCACCCATAAAACTACCCGTGTTCACAGCTTACTACAAGATTGCTTAGTGCACCAGGCCCTCAATATCATCCTCTCACCCTTGAAGATTGCAGCAGCAGTAGGTATCATGATGAGTGATCCTGTTGGAAATCTATGTTACTGCTTTATGTCACTAGCTTCGTGGATAGCAGATATGCCAGAAGAGAGCTTATTGGCAGCTATGGGTCCAAAAGTCTCCCTGGTCACCACTGCTACATCTAAAGACTTTGGTGATTCACATCGACATCTGTCTCGGACTGCAGAGAAAACTCTCGCTGCAATCCGTACTGCTTGTTCAAAACATTCACCAAAGGATTATAAGGAATTCCTCAAGGTTATCAAGTCATTGGGGCTTAAACGGTGTTGTTGAGCCAGTTTGGATGGAATGGGCATCATCAGTGCAACTTTCTCACTATCAAGCCATTGCATCATTTTCACCAGTTTGCTTGGGGCTGCAGAGTTGGATTTTCGCTTCTCCATCATCCAGACCCCTGTGGGATATCGAGCATTTGATGAAGGTATATCCATGCTAAAGCAAGTTACCGGGCATGATCATCAAGCTGTCCAGCACTATATCATAGGTGTTGTTGCTGGTGGTGTTCCTCGAAGGTTCCTTATCACCCTCCACGCACTCCTCAATTTTTGCTACCTTGTACAAGCACCAATGTTCACATCACATTCCCTGGATCGCATGACTCAAGCACTTTAGGAATTCCATGACAACAAAGATGCTATTACTCATCATGGCACATGAGAGAATTAGGAGATATCCAAGTTGGAGCTCCTCCAGAGTGTGGTGCCAGGCATCCATCAATCTGGAGTTGCAATGCAATGGACTGCTGACATCACAGAACATGCTCACATTGAAGAAATCAAGGTGCCAGCTCGCGCTGGCAACAACCAAAACTACTACAATCAAATCACTCACTACCTTGACAGGTCTGACAAATGCTTCTGATTCAACTTAGCAACTTATATTGAGGAGCACTGTCGCATGGATCAGGCAGTAGATGGAGACCTTACTGAGGATTGGGAGGAGGATCACAAGCCAGACACTGAAAGACTCTCTATCTCTGAGTATTTCAACCCAATGTGCCGTCCCATCAACTATTTTTCCATCTTGTCCACCCTCCTTCAAGGATTCCAACCCTCCATCCAGGTACTACCTTTGTGCATGTTTGCGACCCCAACTACTGCATTCCATCTTGCAACCAAGCCTTCATTGCGACTAACTGTTGCCAAGGCTGCCACCACATACAAGCTTCCTGACCTCATTCCCGCTATTTCTACTTTCCTCACTGGACAGAGTGGTAGCTTGATGCCCCCAGATAACGTCAAGCTTCAGATATGGCACAAGATACATGTCCAGCAAATGTTTTATCACAATAGGGTCTTGGAACTGCCCCAGACACTCTGCGCCTTTCCCCTGTCAACCTCAAACCCCTATGGCCAGTATGACTCAGTTATTGTCAGCCCTCGATCCGAGAGTGACTGGCCAAAATGTGGATTGGCTGGACATTCTGTTGTTCAGCTCCAGATCATATTCCGTCCCCTGCACTGCAACTTTTTTGCTGCATATGTTCAGCAATTCAATGTCGTCGCTCAGTCCAATCCTACAGGTGTAAATGTAGCAACTGGGATGCATCATTAAAACAGGCGGTGAAGGCAAACGGAGAGTGCATTGGAGAGGTAATTCCACTCATGCTCATTCATTCTCCTGCTCACCTTATTCCTCAATTCAGAGCTGAGGCACATTCACGTCTTACCAAGTTGAGTAGTTATGAGCTAAGTACCAAGTTCTGGTTGAACAAGTATTGGTCAAAAGAGTTCTATTACACATTATCTCCTATTTAAACCTCAGGTAGTATTGTACCTATCGTTGACCTTGTGTATTTTACCCAAGAATTGATTTTGTCTGATTATCTATATCAGCAAATTCCCTTCCGCTCCTTTCATTGAACTGTAGATAGCCATCGTGCGATTTCATCTATGCAGAAGAGAAAGACTTGAGTGAGTAACAATCTTACCAATTCAACTGTAACTAAAGGAAAGGAATTTGTTTGCCACCTAATCCACCAGCACCTCGAACCACAAGCCATGCCCTACAACTTGACAACTATGAGCCCTTCACAAGGGAATAGAGAGAGGAAAACTCACCAAGAACCATAGATACTGACTATACCTCAACTGCTCAGGCGCAAAACTGACTGGTATCACCCTACAATGGATTGCTTGCTCAAGAATGACACCCGAGAGACCATTGTCCAGCTTACTTGGGAGGACAGCATCTCATTTCTGAACTTCATCTACCCAGAATAGTTTTTACTCTTGAAGGGCAAAACATTCGCAAGTATATTACAGGCATTAAAATCCGAAAGACACTATGACGGAAAACATGCTAGAAAATGGTCTTGTTATCCCACAGTCAAACGAAGCAAAAACACAAATCGTGAGGCTCCGCTCACAAAATTTCTGAACAGTGTGTGTACCACTGTACACAAGGAGTGTGGTATATCATACTTGTGAGCCTTCTTTTTTCTAATATTGGCACCTCCTTCCTGACTCGCCTGCCCGCAGTGAATGGGACGCCAAATCTGCAAACAAACCTTTGGATGGAGCATATGTATCAAGAAAACCCAACATCACCTGCTACTTTCAGGCCCCCGAAGGTGTCAACAACTGGACTTGGGAACAAGTTGTGACATTTTGTGAAGCGAAGAATTGAGCTGACTCCAGGAGAGAAAAGGAATCATTTGTAGAAGTCGCCAGAAAGGCCTCTTGTCTCCTGGGTGTGCAAGACAGCCATCACCTTCTCTCTTGTATTTGGATTCTTGGATTGTCTATCTATCTGACAACTTCTATCGCGGCAGGTCAATTTCTACCTGTCCTTTCGACATTAATTCTTCACCACTGCAATTCATGCATATTCTCATCAGCATGTCTTTTCTAGATTACTCAGCTATCAGATTTGATACTTCAATTAAGTGGTGTGGGTAGGGCCAAGGCTCGGAACTGCATTCTGATGATTTGGAGTAAGGCAAGGACCGGTCAGATTCAGAAGACTTTCAGTCATCTGAATCAACAGGTAGCCCTGAATCAACAAATAACCCTGGATCGACAGATAGCCAAATCTTCCAGTCAGATTATGAGGATGTACCAAAGTCTGGGTCAACAGACACAGAGGGGTCCTCAGAAGACGAATCTCAGCTGGATGATCAGGATACTAGGCAGGATGATTAAACTTCCCAGGATCAAGAAGGAGAAAGGATGAAGTGGTTGGAAATTACTGACAGACGTGGCAATCGCTGTAGGATTTGGCTCAGGAGGCTTCTCGCTATATCCAACAGTCTTGTTGGTTGAAGGATGACGGTCTGGGAGGGTGAAATGGACTTGGATGATGGAGACAGGCTGGAGGTAGCAGTCAAGGATTCATGGATCAACCCCCTCAGAAAGTATACAGAGGGTATGATCCTATGCATCCTAGAGAAACATCATGTCAAGGGTGTCCCTACTCTAGTCAGCGAGCAACAGGTCAAGACCTGCCTCTGGACTCCTCAATGCCCACATCCACTGGTCAATCACTCTACACATTTCCTTCATTCAGCCCTCCCTTCTGGCACCCCCTTTCAACTCCAAGTATTATTGCATCTAGTTACTCACCCTGTTGGAAAGCTCATCCTGGAATTCTCATCCCTCGGAGAGCTTCTTGTCGCATTCCTGGATTACATTGTTGGTGAGTAGACTTTCAATATAAGATCCCTCAGCCTTGATCTCTGACTAGACCCTAGCACACAAGAATGCATTCAAGGTCACTGGTGTCCTACACTGTGACATCAGTCTCACCAACCTCACCCTGGCAAGGGGTTGGACTGACCACAGCCTGTTTATGGATAATCTTTGTGATGAAGTTCGACAAAATTTGTGCCAAAGAATACAGAATCTCCAATGGCAAGGGGTTCTTGGGGACTGGGGTTATGCAGTGCCTGTTATGCCTTCTCTTACCACCACAGTACCTCTGAGCGTTGATATACTCCGTCCCGATGGTCCGCCAACTTCACTGATTGAAGCAGACGTTGAGTCATCGATCAAATATGATAACTGGATTCCTGTCCAGAAGATTGGTTCCCATGATGAGCCAATTCTGGTGTCTGTTTCGGATGTCATGAATGAGCATGACATCATGCTATTGATGGACAGTGACGATCCAGGTAAGGACCCTCACCAAACAATTGACTTATGCCCACTCTATCGCACCATGAGTCTGGTGATTTTATCAGGTTCACTGAGCTGACACATGACTCAGGGGACATGGTCGTGGATGTCTGCACAACTCGTCATGGCATGTGCAGGACAGTCTGTGGTACACGATGTCCTCCATGATTTGGAGTCATTTTTCTATGTCCTTGTCAGGATATGTGTTCTTTATGACAGACCCTCTGTGCAAAAATCTGAGGATGACCTTACCAAATGTTACGACAAGTTTTTCAACACCTGCAAGCTGTTATGATTTCTTTTTCTTTTCAACATATGTACAGGACTGATTCATGGCTATCGTTCTCCCTTTACCCAAGAACAATTGATTTGTCTTTCTCTTGAAATTTTCACTTCCGAGGATTTCCCCTTTTGGAAATCCAATGTTGGAACCCATAGTCCCAGATCTGCAGTATACCTACTGCGCCACAGCCAGAGATCTCAATTGTCTACGGTTTTCCTCCTCCCTCCCTTTTTCCTTCCTTGTATCATGGTGTTCCTTCATCCCTCTTCCGTTGTTCTTAGGAGCCCCGTTCTGCCCCTTTGGGATCATCTCTTCCTTCTTCATCCCTTTTCGTTCCATTGACCTCTGAAGGGAGTCCCATTCCGCTGACCTAACTCAGCCCTTCTTGTACCCTATATAAACTGTAGGACACATGCCTGTATTCCCCAGCTTAGTTCTACTCAATTTACTGTGCTCAACCACTATCGTCCTCTGAACTCTCCCCCTTCTCTGGAGAGCCCTCCCTTGAACCCTTCAAACCCCTACAACATGCTAGGGATCCCTTGAACTCTTGAAACCCCTCTCACAGGGACATCCTGTCTTTGAACCATCGACTCCTGCCGTCCAACAGGACCCTCTATTTTCGGAACCTCTGGAACCCCTATCTCGGAACGTCGGAACCTTCGAGCCACTGAGTTAATGCCAGTCCCTACCTGGGGTTGTCGTAACACAAGCCAAGTGTGCTCAAAACGATTACCATACAGTCGGACCTGATGTGGATCCCACTTATTGTGGAGCACATACACCCATATTTCCAACCACTCATCCCACTTCTGACACACCTTCGAGCTGAAATCATTCAACCTCTGGCCACCAAAGAGCAAGGAGGCTTCTACTGCAAAGTTTCATGCAATCATGACATGTTCATCCAACACATCATCCTAGCTCTCTCTGAACTCCAACCTGAAGATTGGAGTGACATGTCACCCAAGGTGGAGAGTGACAGTATCTTTCACTGGGCTTCATCAGGAAGTGCTGTTGCACGATCCGAGTCAGGACTCTTGTCAATGATTGCAAAGTTGCTTGGACCACCAATAGTGTCAAAGAACTTACTCTCTGGACGTGGTACTATTCAGAGTGACCCGATTGGAATATTTCCAAGCTTGTTCCAATTCTCACCGCCCCATGTCCACATTGCATTCTGCAAGACAAACAAAGCTTGTTTTGGAGAAGCCCTTTAGGCATTGAGGTGGCTCAGGGCCTCTCAATTATGTATGTATACCGCTTGCTGCTGACTCAACTTATGTTTTATCCTACCACAATGTTGTTCTTTATGGAGATGAGCTTGCTTCTTTTACTTACAGAATCTGCCTCATTGTAACTGTGAGGTTTTCTCTATATTTTCTTGCATGTTAGAATCTTGGAGGAATTTCACTGTCGCAGCATCCTCATGGCTCCCAAAAGGAAAATCAGCAAGGACACCAGCAATTCCCAGGTTACTGTAGGGGAAGTCATTCCTAATGCTAAACGACTCAGACCTGAGGAGCTTTTCAACGATGCTGAACTTCCAGGTAAGTTTGAGTATTCATGATTTCTTATTGACATGTCATTCACTGCTGAGCCCTGCATCCCAGAACCTGGGCCTGAATCCCAACCAAGATGTTCCTCACAGGTTGGGAGAGGTCATGGGGGAGTGATTCCACAGTTGCAATGCATTGAACATGTCCAACTTGCAAGACCCTTACGACATTCCGCCCTCAGCCTCAATATAGCAACACAAGGGCAAGAAGTTAACCCAATGGCCCCCTCCCATCCCTCAGTCACAGCATATGGTGATGAGGAGAGTCAAACTCCCCTATGGGCAGAACCCTCCCCTCCATTGACACAAATCCAGCCAGCATTCACACTGTCATTGCAATCTAGTCAGTTTGGTTTTCAGCTACCCTCCCAGACAGTTGCTGCATCTAATGGTGGCTCTACAGCTGGGATGACATCCAACCCCCAGAGGGACAATGTTCCTTTTAGACATCCATGAGTACACCAGCTGCTCTCCTCGCCAGTCACTCATGTTGTACATGATAGGTCTTCAGTGGTATCGTCCCAGTCCTCTCACCCCCCTTCTTGCAGCTCTTCCGTGTTTTCAGTGGGAATATCGTGTGCTGGTTCCAATATCACTGCACCAACCTCTGGTGCTCCGTCTGAATACAGGTCGAATGATAGCAATGGAATGGCTTACAATTATCTAGATATCCACCAGCGTAAATGACAATTGTCACAACTTCATCTGCTTGTTGTGGCTGCAGCTCAACCCTCAGACACCTCAGTATCTCAACCCTTGAGAATGACTGCCGGATTGTCGGTCACTGCCAGGCCCCACATCCAAGACCAGGAGCAAACTGACGAGATGCCTCGTTCACCCTCCCCGCAGCCTACTAGGTTGCAACAAACTCAGTCATTTCGTCAGCTCCCTTCCTCCTTACCCCAAGCACACACTATCACAATGTCAGACATAGATGTTGGAGACAGAGCAAATTGCAATGGTGACACCGATCATGTTGGATCCCCTGAGACAGATGAGGCATCCTCAAGTGAGGACGAACGCTTTGTGGAGTCCGTCATTCGTAATGAACATGAGTCTTGTCCTATTCTGTGAGCATTTAACTCAGTTGTTTTAACACAGGTCTCTCCAGGGCACAAAGCAGAAACTCGTCTGCAGATACATGTGGTACAGAAACAAATTTCAATCCACTGACTAAAATGTTGCTATGGTACTGAAACAACAAGACATGGTACCAGAATTGAATCCACTATTAGCAATGTTGTGGACTCCCAGAATCTTCCAGCACGTATGATACCTCAAAGTAAACTAAACACATGCTCGGTATATCATACTGATGAGGTGATTAGTGGATACAGAGGACATCATCTCTCAGCACCGCCAGCACAACCACCCACCATGTCTCCCCGATAATACACAACTTCTGGCCAGCCAAAACTGGTAGACATCACACCATCTTTGCAATGTTGGCCATATCCACTCCACTGCAGATGACTCTGCTGACTTGGAAATAGAGGCTCCCATCTCAGCCCATGCTTGCACTCCAGCTTCCCCTCTACTGTCCACCGCAACTGATGAGGTGAACTCTCTCCCTAGATCTCTTCCATTGTCTGCTGTTAGGTCCACCGCCATGCCATCTAGTACACATCCAAATAACACAGATCTATCACAGCTACATTTTTACACCCTGTTATGATTCCTTTTCTTTTTCTTGCCTGACCAATCGATTGACCCCTATTTAAAATTTTCACTTCCAAGAATTTCCTTTTTAGGAAATCCGACATCAGAACCTGCAGCCCTGGATTCATAGCACACTTACTGTGCTGCAGTTGAGGATCACAGTCACCCAGGATCTCCCATTTCTGTCTTCTGCCCTTCTTGTATTAGAGTGTTCCCTTATCCCTTTCATCCTATTCTCAGGAACCCTGCCTAATCCCCTTCCGGCACCCCATCCTTCCTTTGTTCCCTGTTCCACATTCCCTTAAGGAATAAACCCATTCCTGCTGACCTGACTCAGCTCCTCTTTAACTCCTATATAAGCTGTAGAATACTTGTCTGTACCCTCCAGCTTAGTTCTACTCAATTTACTGTGCTCAACCAC
>JBBPLQ010000444.1:0-22352 GCA_038089855.1 Royoungia palumana
TCGTTCTCGCGTAAACGCCTGAGAACTTCCAGCACGATTTTGTCGTGTTCCTCTTGGTTTTCCGTAGAAGTGAAAATCATAAGGTCATCGATATAGACTACCACGACTCCTTCCATGTCTGCGAATATTTCATTCATCATACACTGGAATGTGGCGGGGGAGTTGCATAAGCCAAAGTACATGACTACTGGCTCGAAGGTTCCGCGGAAGCATGCGAAAGCTGCTTTCCATTCGTCGCCTTCCTTGATGCGTACGTTATTGTATCCCCATCGAAGATCCATTTTTGTAAATAATTTTGCATGTTTGAGCTTGTCAACAAGCTGCGCGATAAGAGGTAAAGGATAATTATTTTTAACCGTGTGTTCGTTTAGATAACGGTAGTCTTGGACCATCCGTTTCTTTCCGTCTTTCTTTGGGACGAAGAACACCGGTGACGTTTGTTCCGATTTAGAAGGTCGGATATAGCCCTTAGCCAATTGGTCATCTATGAACGCCGAGACTTCTTCTTGTTCTGCCGGTGATAGGGGAATTAATCTACCCTTCTTAGGTTTGAACATGTCTTTTAATTCGATGGCGTGATCCCAAGGCTTTCTCAGGGGCATCCTTTCTGATTCCTTCTTCGAGAATACGTCTAAATATTCATGGTATTGCTTTGGAACCAGTTCCTCAGCTGTTTTCTCTTCTGGTTTTTCTGTTGCCTTTTCGGCAGCATAGATGTTATGCATATATGTGTCATAGGCATCTTCTACTTCTTCACAGGTGACTTTCCTGATGAAGTCCGAAGCTTCACACTGCAGCGGGCAGCGTGTCAAATCGACCGTGCCGGATTTCCAGTCTATTTCGGGGTTGTGGTGTTTTAGCCACGTGTACCCTAAGACGAGATCTTTATCTCCGAGATTTGTAATCTCCGCTCTTGCGTGTTCTTTATGCCCTTTATAGTTTATATTTATTTCGACATAATGTGTTATCTTCCCTGCGGCGTTATCTGAGCCATCTGCATTAAACACCCTGACTGGTGTGGGAAGTGGTTTTGTAGGGATTTTATTTCTTTTTACGTATTTTTCGTTTATGAATATTACGTTCGCTCCGCTATCAAGAAGCGCGGAAGCGTTGTATGGGAATGGGGAGTTTGTTGTGGTAATTTCCAATGGCAACATAAGCTCCCTTGACATATTGATTGTTCTTATAAATTTTTCTTCGTATTTCTTAGGAGATCATTGTAGCTACTACATTTCGTGAGTATACTACTAACTACTAGTGTTCTTGTGTAACTATTTATACAGGCCGTTCTTCGGAATGGCTGACCAAAGCACCGTTACACTAAGTTTCATAATTTGCCGTGTGTGAGCGTGATAAGGGAATGATTACCCTTTCATGTGAATTTGTTCACTGGTGGTCTGGTAGACGTGCTTGCATCTCCTGGCCGGCGCATCGTGTGTGCGAGGGCCTGTGAACTGGTTAATACGTAATTGGTCTTTTGACTTAGACCGTGTGGTGGGAGTTTCTATTATCTCCATATAAGGATTTATCCTTCTTTTCTTGAGTGCGCTGCGCCGCGTCTTATCTCTTTCCTCTGGGGTCAAGCGGCGTTAGCTTTGCCTTACTTGCCTTCATTGTCTTTACTAAGCCCTTTTGACTAAGGCTTGTTTTTCTCTTGATCTTCCCTGATATAGATATCTCTAGGGGTAAGGAGTGACTAGATCACGGGTTTGGATTCGTCCTGAGCGAGATCCTCTATTTCTGTCCTACTGGTCCCGTGTCTTTCTTCGCTCTAGACTGTCGAGTCGAAGTTTGGTGAGGTGAGGATTAAAAATGATGGTTTCGGCTTGATCGCCGATCTGTGGGTGGCATTTCACGTGGAGGGTCCTATATCGGACTTGTCCTAATATCAACCGTGGTACTTTTTCATCCACGGGATCCGTTACTACTGCATGGCCTGTGCCCTCCTTCCATTCGGGTGCTCATGCCAGTTGCCTATATGCGTGTGACCTTTGGTTGTCTATAACTCGTCTTTTCCCTTCCGGATTGACACCGTTTAGGGGGTGCTACATGCACTTCTTTTCCCTTTTCTCGTAATAAGGGGGAGTGTGACTGGTCATGCGGAGCTGCGCTATCGGTTGCGCCGAGTCTCCTGAGTCATCGTGGACTGATGCTCTAATTCTTCTTCTCATCTGCCTGTATCGCTGAGGTGCCTTTCCGGGGCCCGATCACCAAGGAGTTCTACCATTTTTCAGGTCCCAAGGTGCGCAGAGCATCGCTACTAATTTTTCCTATAATTCCGATCTTTTTAGTTGTGGGATAAGATCGTTGAGAACCCGAGTGCGATGATACGGCGATTGGTGGTAGGTCAGGGGAAGGATGAATATGGGTGTGCGAATTGATTACTTTCGCTCCTTTACGCAGAATACGTCTCCATTACGCGGAGAGGACAGTGCTTCTCATAGTTGCTTTTATCCAGGGAACCTTATGCACTGGTTCACAGGGAATAACCGAGGTTTACGTCGCCTTGCTGAGGTACTACAAGTGCGGTTGGTAGGGTCGTAGAATTTGTCGGTTGGAAGGGGTTATGCCTCTCTGCTATGTAAGCAGGCCATGAGGGTCTGGGCCGTAAGCGATCTAAGGAGGTGGTAGGCATCCATGCGCCTGCATCATTGAGAGACTGTGCAGCCAGGTGTCACCTAATCATTCTGGGGGCTTTGTACGACTACGATTTAGTTTGAAGGTTCTGCCAATCAACGGTTCTTGTTTCTTCCGTACAGAGGCTCGGTGCCCAGGGAAAGTCTTCCAGGCTCGACCACCGCCACAAGTTGATAAAGCGGGTCAGAGGTCATGGCTTCTTCGGCGTCTTACTAGCTTCTTTGCTATGCTTGAAGAGCTGAGCGGGGAATTAAAGAGTTTTATCAAAGTGAAACAACTCAAAAAGAATGAGAGCTGCTTATGCATAATGTGCGCGTATAGCGCGAAAGAGAGAGATACGACGTCGTTTAGTGTTGACGAAGGAGTATGGCAACTGTCATCCTCAACATCCTCGAAGACTGAGAGGTATGCTTTTTATGAGGGAAGATACAAGTTGATAAAACTAAAGAGCGTTGTAGTTTACATGGGGGTTTATATACTACTCTACTGTTTGTCCGTGTTTGTATACTATGATTAAGTAAGAGACCATGATTGGTTGAATGATAGTGGTACGATGTCTTGCATCTATTATATGATTGGCGGATAAGGAATGACTGTGAGTGAGTCATAGATAAGGCACTGCCTTGAGAATGGAAGAGAAGCGTCGAGCTTCTGTGGAATGGAATAAGCATGGAGCATATCTGATTGGTTGGTTAAATATATGCTGCTTCTATTGTGGCAGCCAATAGGAATCAATCCTGAGCATAGGTTTGGCATGAGGCGTCTATATTTAGAATGTGTCCTTCAAGGACGAATGGAATGGGACGACATAGGATGAGGGATTGAATGTCTTGTCAAAAGAACGCATAGGGTTCATAGGAACGAAAAGTGTAGGAAATGGAATCGGTTCGGAGGTGATCGTAACACTAGATTTTTGCATATATCTTTCATAAGAGAAGAAGCGAATTGAGGACCATGGTCCGATATACATAATTGTCGTGGGAAGACCGTGGTGTTTCCATATGTGAGATAGATAAAGTTTTGATAACTCCATCAAGGAGCAAGTTTTTGTCGTGGGAATGAATTCTACTTCTTTAGAGAAGCGGTCCACCACTGTGAGAACTGAATCATAATTTTGTGAAAGGGGAAGGTCCATGACGAAGTCCACAGATATATGTTCCCAAGGTGCATTTGGCACTTCTAACAGCTGTAGTTTGCTGGCCGGAGGTTGGTTTCCAGTTTTGAAGCGTGTGCATCTTTCACATCTAGAGACGTAGGATTTGACATATTTTGCCATTTCTGGCCATATATAGGAACACGTGAGAAGTTCCATGGTTTTGTTGTAACCCGGATGTCCTGCTACCAGGGTGTCATGATGCATGGTTACGACTTCTTGTTGTAATGATTCTGGAACATAGATTTTGTTTTCCTTTTGTAAGATGTTTTTGTTTTGTATTTCTTTTAATGAATAACCGTGCTTAAAGAGGGAGTCTAGACCTGAGCAGGGAATCTTGATTTGTTCGTGTTGGAGTTTTTCGTAAAATTGGTCTCTGAGATCCTTTATCTGTACCTCAATCAGGCGGATCTGTGTTTCTGGAATGACCGTGACTCCTTTGTTATCATCTTCGATTCCTTGTGCATGGTCTTCTCTTCTAGAGAGGGCATCAGCTTTTCCCATAGAAGCACCTGGTTTGTAATGCCAAGCAATATTAAATCTTGATAGATATTGTGCCCAATGTGCTTGTCTGCGTGTTAGGTCTTGTCTCGTCATGAACCATTTAGGGTTTTCATGATCATTCCATACTTGTATTTCATGTTTTGCGCCTTCTAAATAGTGGTGCCATAGTTCTAGGAAACGGATCACTGATAACATTTCTTTGTCGGCGATTGGGTAATTCCGTTCTTCTGGTGACATAGAGTGAGAGTTGTAGGCAACAGGGTGCCATTTATCTCCTTTTAGGATGGACAGCACTGTCCTGGTTGCGTAATCAGAAGCATCTGACTCTACCCAATATGGGCACTTGTTATCTGGATAGGTGAGTATTGGAGCCATTGTGAAAGCTTCTTTTAATTTATCCATAGAAGTTTGTTCTTTTTCTGTCCAAGTCCATTGGACGTCTTTTTTGGTTAAGTCATGTAAAGGACGTGTGATTTTGGCATAATCTTGGATAAAGTGCCTGTAAAAGTTCGCTAGACTGAGGAAGGATCTGACGTGTTTGACCTTGGTTGGTACTGGCCATGCTCTGATGGCTTTGGTCTTTTCATCGTCCATGGAGATCCCGTTAACTCCTACGATCATTCCCAAGAAATCTACTTCTTTGCACGAGAATGTGCATTTTTCTGGTTTTATAAATAGATCATTCTCCTTTAATTGCCTGAGAACTTCTATCACGATTTTATTGTGTTCTTCCTGATTATCTGTAGACATAAAGATCATGAGATCGTCGATGTAGACGACCACAACTCCATCCATATCAGAGAAGATGTCATTCATCATCTGTTGGAATGTGGTGGGGGAGTTGCATAAACTGAAGTACATAATGATGGGTTCAAATGATCTGTGGTGACATACGAATGCTGCTTTCCATTCATCGCCTTCTTTAATGTGGACGTTGTTGTATCCCCATCTGAGATCCATTTTTGTAAATAGTTTTGCATGTTTGAGCTTGTCAACAAGCTGCGAAATGAGAGGAAGGGGATAATTGTTTTTGACCATGTGTTCATTTAGGTAATGGTAGTCTTGGACCATCCGCTTCCATCCATCCTTTTTAGGGACAAAGAACACAGGTGACGTTTGTTCCAATTTGGAGGGTCGGATATAGCCCTTGGCCATTTGGTCATCTATGAAGTTGGATACTTCCTTCTGTTCGTTGGGCGACAATGGTATGAGTCTACCCTTTTTAGGTTTGAAGGTGTCTTTTAATTCGATGCTGTGGTCCCAGGGTTTACGGAGTGGGATCCATTCTGATTCCTTCTTTTTGAATATGTCAAGATACTCGTGGTATTGTTTTGGCACGAGTTCTTCTATGGTCTTTTCTATTTTTGGTTTTATTGGTTCAGCCTCCTGGGCTTTACGAAATTGGAAATCATAGATGTCTTCTATTTCTTCGCACGTTACTTTCCATATGAAGTCCAAGGAGTCACATTGGAGGGGGCAATGGGTAAGGTTTACTTTTTCCATTTTCCAATCTATTTCTGGGTTGTGCTTTTTCAGCCATGTGTAGCCCAGAACGAGGTCATGGGTTCCCAGATTGGTGATTTCTACCCTTGCTTTCTCCTTGTGTCCTTGATAAGAGATAGTGATGTTGGCATAATGTGTTATCTTCCTGGCGCTATTAGCGCTGCCATCTGCGTTAAAGACTGCAATGGGAATAGGAAGTTTCTTTGTTTGGATTTTGTTTTGTTTTACACATTTTTGATTTATGAATATTTTGCTCCGCTATCAAGAAGAGCAGAGGCTTTTTCTGGTAAGAGGGTGTTTTCATGATCAATCTCTAGATCTAGGGATATTTCCTGATCTGGATTGAATGTCCTAATAAATTTTTCAGTATATCTTTCTGGGGAATTAAGCACTGGATTATTGTCCCAGCCATGCTCTGTATGAGTTGCCCCTGATGTTTGTAAGTCCAAAAACATAGGTTTTTCTAAATAAGAAGGAGAAGAGGGAGATTCGAGATTCGCATAGGGTTCAGTATTGTAATCATCTAAAGAAAACGTGTCCAAGGGAGAGAAGAAGGACTGACCTTTGTGAATCTGAGTTTCCCTTTCACTCAGTTCGCCTTCCCTTTTCCCTTCTGGAAGAAGGCCCTTATTTCATTGTAGGTTTTTCCTTTTAGATCCTCTAGGGATCCAGTTTCCTTAATTTCCTCGATTTTACTGGTCGAGGGTGTGGGTTCAGTGGCGGCTGTGCGGACTTGTTTTCCTTTTGCCGCACATTTGAAATGGTGGCGTCCACCAACCCACTTGCAGGTGGGGCACTGTTGCCTTTTTGGGGCACAACAGTCCTTTGTGAAGTGACCCTGCTTGTCACAGTTGTAACATTTGGTGCTGCTCGAAGCAGTGGGGGATTTCTTTTTCTGGGGGGCAGCGTTAATGAACCACCCTTCATTGTCGATTTCCATCAAATCGACCTGCATGGCATTGGGGTCCTTTTGATGGGAGGACCCTTGGAACATTCGTCCTCTTACGTAGGAGAGGGACTCCATTGCTTGCCCATACTTGCGGATGAGGGCCATGTATGCCTCAACATCCATAGGTCTTCCTTCTTGGAACACTCTTGCGAGTATTCAGGGGTTTGTTGCTTTTTCAAGCAGGGTGATGGTGTGGGAGTCTGGAATGTTGGCTTGCCTTTTCAGGTTTAGCCATCTAATGAGGAAGTTGTCTGTCCTCATGTTGCCTTGATATATTTTGTTTAGCTGGGCAAGTGCCCAGTCCTTTTGGAGATGCAGTTTGAAATGATTGGTGCATTCTTCTCCAAATTTGTCGAAGTCTCTTGTTATGGGCTTCCCTTCTTTATCTGTGTCGTATAGGGTTGCTAGCCCTAGTTTGGCGTATCCTCCCGCTTTGTCCCCTTTGAATCAGGAGAGAACTGCCGCTATTTTGTCTTGTATGTTATCTACTTTATTCATTTTGAGCCAGGTTGTCATTTTGGCCCACCACTTGTCCCATTTGTTGACTTCTCCCATGTATTCTCCAGGGTCTGCCATTATCTCATATTTATGTCCTTGTGTTTCTTTGGGGGCATGTTGGGAGCTGGAGGTGCCCTGCGCTGCATATACCTCAAGATCTACGATTTTGTTTTCAAGCGCGGTTATTATTTGTAGCATGTGTGTGCTGAGATCTTTGAGTTCTTGTCCATAGTCCTGGTTATGGATGATGGAACGGACAAGAGGAGCGAGGGTTGCTGATGTGACCTGTATTGTGGAAATAAAAGGGGTTTATTTGTTTATTGGGGAAGGGAAGTGTATGTAGGAAGGCGAGAGGGTTTCTTTAATGTATGTAAGGGGCAGAGAGACCTTGATTGGGGACAATCTATTTGATCCCAGTCGTGATATCTAGATCTGGAACCAAACTGTCTTCTTTTCTCTCAGCATGAGAGGGGTCTTTCTGCTATTGATACGTAAGATGGGTCTACTGACTCGGTCCTTTGTCTTTTGGGGATCCAGTCTAGTGGAACTACTATGGGAGATGGAGACCTCTTTGGGCTTAAGTGCAACGCATTGCTCAAGGAAAGGGGGGTTAGGGGTGTGTCGAGATGGAGAGAAGGCTCCTGGCTTTCTCTCTTTATAAGACTGATCAATGAACGAAACCTGACCCTTGTACCACATGACCCTTCTGCTTCTTGGGGGTCTGATAGTGCACTCTGCTGATCTAACTCGGGGACTAGGCTGGTGCAACGAAGGGAGTGGACTGCTAATACTGCTCTTAAGAGCCTGTCTTCTGTCATGTGAGTGAACCTGTCCCAGGGTAGATGATGATCTATAATAAGAGCTGTGAAAGTGGCAGCATCAAGGGGCTCTGATGGGGAGTATCTCCTATCTCTAACAGACTCTCTCAACTGTTGTACTTCTTCGTCACTAGCTGCAGGAAGAAGGTTCTCAATAACCTTATAGAGAACTTCGAGGTTAACAGATGTTGAGGAGTAGGGGTGCACTACGCACGATAGGTTCATAAGTCCTTCACCTAGCATTGACCTCTTTAATGCACTTGTGCTTTGATTAGGGCTTGGGGTGTGTGGGAAGCATTACTGAGCTTTTGTGCGAACTTGATAGTAAGTGGAGCGGAGTAAGAATGAGTTTAATTCAAGTGAAACAACACCCAAATCAATAGAATATTGTATAGTAGTCTGATCAAGAGTGACTAGCTCTGAAGAGATTGTTTGAGTGGAAACGACAAGTGAATTAAACTGAGGAATGTACACTACTACATGAGTGTTTATATAGTGTCCACTGTGTGTGGTCATATTTACGATAGTACACTAGAAAGGAAAGTGGTGTGATACTTAGTATCTAATTGTCATTGGAGGATAAGGGAAATGAATGATATCATAGATAAGGCACTGCCTTGGAATGGAAGAGAAGTTGAGAAGCATGTTGGATCATATCTGATTGGTGGAATATATATAGGGCTGCGTGATGTGGCAGCCAATAGGATTAGTTTCTGGGCATAGGTTTGTCATGAGGCAAATGTCTAGAACAAGTCTGGGTGAAAGGCAGGAGGAACGACATATCATTCTTGAGGGATGAAGACTTGTTGATAAGATAAGATGGGATTAGATGGCATAAAGACAGGGGTTGAGGATAGGGGTTCAGGAGTGTTCATAACAGGTAGAGGCAAACATAGACTTGAAAGGTGCTCAATAAGAACTGAGAGATGAAGTGAGACTACACCTATAAGGCTAGCCTAGGACAAAGGATGAAGGTGGCCACTGGTTAGGCTGAGAAATCCTATGTTGAGGATGACAAGGTTATCTTGCATAACCCAGAGTGTGACAAGGTCAACTTGTGTGACCCAGAAAACAGAAGGTGTGTCCTTGATGGAAAGGACAGAGGCAACGAAGGAGGCCTTGAAGAGGGATGAAGGGCAAGAGACTCAAGAGAGTATTGAGCAGGTAAGCTCAAGTAGATTCAAGGTAAAGAATATACAAGGATGTACAAAGGTTTATATACTGCGGGGGATCGTCATTCAGGGTAGGTGATCTGGAGTCAGTATGAACTAGTCAAAAGTAAATAGTGAATAGAAAGAGACAGAACCCCAAATGGGAGGCATCAGAGATAAGTCACATAGGGTAAAAGATAAAGGATCAGCGGAGAAGGGAAGGAAGGATCACTGATCTGCAAGAAGCAGAAGGAGACAGGGCTTTGAAGGTGACATTGGTGTAAGTAAAGGAGTCATTGTGACAAATGAAGGAATGAGTCACATATGATGAGAAAGGAAACATACAGATATGGACATAGATCAGGAAGCAGGCAAAAGACCTGTGGAATGAAATGCAATCGGGGTTGAACCAAATGCACATGACCCAAGAAAGGAAACCAGAGTCTGTAGGGAGACAGTCAAAGGTTTTGAAAAAGAAAGATGCAATCATAACAGGTTGAAGCAAATAGTGTCTCTTTATATGAGCACGTTATCAGTCATCTGGAATCTGACCAACAGCAGGGGGGTAGTGTTACAGATGCTCTCAAACCCCTAACTTCAATCCCTATATTTCCTCCATTATCTAATCAATCACATGACATCCCATTCCTAAAACTACACATCAGCAAACCCATGATTTTGGCACAGTGCTACAGTGGGTACAGTGCTACACAGTACTGTGCAGTTACTACAGTGGATGTCAGACATCAACAAATGTTGTCTAATAGTAAAAATATTCATTTTTAAACACTTTTGATGTCACTGTACAGAAGGGACCTAACTGTGTGACTGTAAGCACTGTCACTCATTGTACAACTCTGTGCAGGCACTTCTGGGTTTGCTGATGCATGTCACTCCCTCTTCATACATTGTTCCCCTTCATGCATTGTTCATTCCATTCCCTCAACTCTAGACCTATATATGTCATGTCAAACCTATGCTTGGTTTCACCTCCTATTGGCTGCCACACTTGCATAGCCAAGTACAGCCCTTATCTATGACATCATTCCATTTCACTTTATCAACCAATCATGTAATTCCTTATGCACAGCCTTGATGGCACCACTTTCATTATCCAATCACAATCACTTACCTAATAGAATATTCTAGAACTTTACAGATAGTTACAAACACCATGTATCAGTACATATATATACCCCAATCTCAACACCAGAGAACTCCAGTAAAGTTCTTCTGGTCTTTTGCCTTTAAACCGGCTAGAACAATTCTCATAAGCTTTCTCTTACATCTTTCACTATCAAGCCCTAGCTCTCTTTAGGCTTGTTTCAGTGCCTTCCCACCCAGCTATAATTACTACCTCCACCCAATTCTGCTACAATAGTAGGCAAAGCAGTGGCCATAATGGTCCATAGGGTCTGACAGGTTAGGCAAAACAAGCAAATAACAAGAATATGTGATCAAGAGCAGTGAGAAAGGTACAATACATGAGGCCAAAAAAAACAATCCCAAGGTAATTTTTGGGGACAATATGCTGTTCAATTGCCTTCCAAGGTGCGCCTGTTCAGCCTCTGCAGGTGGATCATTAGGGACAGGAGCAGAAGGGGACATAATGGGTGGTGTGGTGGATGTCATCAAGGAAGGAAGATGTGGGTAATAGAAAGGCTAAGGAGTGACACAAATCATAGCTACTTTTCAGATGCACCCTGTCTTGCTTCTGCCATCATGAATTCCTCACACTCTGCCTGACTTTTCCTGATATCCACCATCCACAAGAAAATTGTACTGAACATTCCCCTGTTCATATCATAAAAATCAACAGCTGATCAGGAACAAATTTATGAGTGGAAAAACATACAAGCCAAAAAGAAAAGCAAATGGCATGCTGTTATTGTTTCCTGATGCTGTGATAATGGCAGATGATACAAGTGGACCAATAAATGCTGATGTTTTTCCAACCTTTGCCATCCAGGGTGAGCACATTGATAACACTCAGACATAAAATTGAACATACCACTGAGAACAGTGCAAAAAAAAGGAACCTGGAGCAATCATGCATCAAATGATAATCACAGAAAAAGCATTAAATATGTTACACTTACATTCGAGGAAGGGGAGAGACCTCACTGATCATGGTCTGGCTGTATGCATACCATGGACAGACCATAAAACCATAGTACACTTGGTATAACCTACATGTTACCATGAGGTGGATTAAAAGCAAAAGTATAACCTTTTTCTTACCATATTTCCCAAACATGCTTAAATCCAAACCTATTGGTATGCACTCCAATGAGACCCCACACAGTGAGGATCTGAACATGCTGAGAAAGAAAAATGAGAAATGCTAAATTCTACAGACCAATATCCAAAAGACATTGAATGAGAGCATCTATAAAATCTTTAGAAAAAAATGATCAGCCATAGAAGTCTAACTCACTTTCTTGGTTGATATTTGATATTTTTTCTGAACCAACCAAAATCCACTTGAAAACTATGATTCAAAGTTCTACACATAGGTACAGAGACTCACTATATTCCCATTGCTTGAGTCACAATGCCAACAATCAATAGCAATGTTAACTTAAGAGTGGAGTATGTGACAATGCTATTCAGAGTTTTCAATAATCATAGGCCCATGGGTGAAAAAACTATAATTTATCATAACACACCTGTTTTGTAAAGTAGCAACGACAGTGCTGAAAAGAGATGAGTCATTGAGAGTCACTGCCACAATTGTACAACATACACTGTAGTATTCAAGACATCTCCCCTAAAAAATTTTGTAAGTTTCCAAAGTCACGTACCAGAGAACATACATAAGAAAGTAGAAGATCAAGTACAGGAATGTTTGTTTGAGTCGCATGCATTCCTTGATGGCACTATACGTCTGCCGAAATCCTATCGTCAGAAGAGAACTTCCTGGAGGAAGTGGTAGTCCAGGTCGACGCTTCTCCAGAATGAACCATGGTAGTGCACAAGCCACTAGGATTGAGGCCGTTCTGTCAGCTTCACCGCGTGAAGGTAATTATGGTCATGACAACTTACACCAAGCCGCGCCCGAAAACGCTATAAGTGCACTGAATGCTCTTGTATTGTTCTCTGTGCTGTCTCCAGCTTTCAATCCTTCGACAATGCCTACCATAATGGCAAGAATAAACACTTCACCGACAGAAGAAACGGCAAATGAAATGTTTGAAACTCCATTCCTCGAAAGGGACTCGAAAGCGGAATGCTCCTCAGCACTTGAGGAGGTAAGAACACGAAAATTGTCATCGATTACCGCTGATCTCACCTCTTAATTCCCTTCTGCATCTCACTGGCTGATTGCTGGACCTCAGAAAGGTCACGAGTTAGACCCGGAAATGCTGCTGTCCAAAAAGTGAGGGCGCCCTGTTCCAAAATTAGATAAGAATCAAGGGCATATTCGAGGTTGTATACCTGGTACGATATCACTAATGGTAGTGGTCAACTAGACTGACCCAATTTCGTCGAGTTTGGGGAACACTTACAGCCCAACATATAGAGGACGACACCCGCTTGCCACTTGGAGGGATCTTCGACGCCAAGCCATGCAAAGGAGACTGCTACCGCGACTAACGTGAAGAAAATGGTAATGTTAGGTCTTGAACCACATTAGACATTTGCTCCCACAATCGAACAGATCAATACCTCCAATGACCATAATCAGCCCACGCTCCGATGGCAAGAAGCAAGACTGCTTGGATTGCGAAACTGATACCGTTCGTAAGGAGGACTATCGAGTTAACTGCGGCGGTCAGAAATAAGCTTCTCGCATTGACGTTCACAGTGTAAGCTCACTATCTCTGATTCGACCAAGGTACGGAAGTACACAGTCTGTGCCACTGCCGCACGGTGCAGAGTAAGGAGGGTATGTTGGATCGTAACCTGCGAGGTAGAGCAGATTCTGGAATTGCGAGGGCCCAAAGTTGAAACCAGATAACCCATTATTTCCCTAGAGTTGATGCATCGGATCCTATCATAATCAGACTGGACGGTTTAAGGGAACGCACAACGTAATAGAGGTAGAAAGCCCAAAGCTCTCTGCGAGACGTGGTGAACACGATCCCGGAAGTATTCTCATTGACGGACTCCGAATCGGTGGAAGCCTTGTGGGGAGGACGCTTACGAGCGACCGACTCGTCAATGCGCTCGATTTCATCCGACGCCATCGAGTTGGTTTGAAGGTCAGGATGTCCTGAATTCCAGAGCTGCTTGCTGTTGACCGTGTTTATGACCGGCCAATGCAACCGCCTGACTGACGCCGCAGTGACGCGCTGGCAAATCCAACTGCCGCGTAGTAAAAAGTCACACGTTCCTGGGAAGCGGGCCGCGTCACCTGTTCATCAAACCCAAGTTATGATCGGACCATTCACAACCGTGAGTGTCCTGAAGCTATCCCCAATAGGGCTCCGACCCGTGACTTGGTGAAACGTATGTGCCACGCTAATTTGAAGCACGATCGGGCTCTATAGCTAATGCGATCCATACGTGGCATTGCCAAAGGTGGTGTTGCAACTGAGTTGAAGTTAGACAGTTCCGTCATTGATTTCTTGATCATCCACTCACCAATGGCAAAAGAATCCCGTTAAACCATCTTCGTACTCAACCTCAAGGGATCCGCCAGTGGATTACTCAATAAGAGTCCCTCAAGGATGTTATCGGACAGCTGTGGAGACGAGTGAATATTGAATGGAAGTACACCACCTGTGAACGAGGTTTTAACTCGTGAAACCAGTAATCCTGATTAACGGGAGCTGACATTGGCCCGAATTTTGTTGCGCTGAAAGGTAACAGTAGCTTGATCCTTCTAGAACACTGTGAAATGGTGGTTTGGGGAAGGGTCGAGCTCGCCCTCTGATTCTCCCCACCCGAAGGGAGTAATGTTGTCGACTAAGAATGGTGCCGATGGAATCATTCAGTGCGATCAAGTCAAATCATCTGTTTGTGTAAGAATTGCGGGAAGAAGTGGCAGGCTCACCCGACGAAATCTACTGTTAGATGCCGACGGAAATTTGCAGGCCCTACCATCCCAACGCCAACGGAGATTCTCAGAGTGCACCTCCTGAGCACAGGGTATGATAGGTAGATGCAATAATGCAAGTAGACTGATTTCACGATGCACATTCGCGATCCGTAGGGGGGAGGTGGAATGGCTTATGGAACCATCGCTTTCGATAATCTTCCGTGGAGACTTTGCTTGCGCTGCACGCTCTGTTCGCGGACCCAGAATTGAGTTGGAACAGTTGCTCGAATCGCCGACGCCGACGGACAGCTACATTCCCGACGCCAATGAGGGAATCGACCCAGCGGTGTTCGATATGCGGAGCTTCTCAGACGATCCGATGGATCGACTCGCCAGCGATCTGTGACCCGACGGATGCAGGGATCCGTATGTCGAAAGTGCACTGAGGAATGTTATTTGCATAAGCAATCGGGAAGTTTAACTTGTCAGTCCTGACCCAGCCATCCTGCTCGTAGGAACAATGCTCATACAATTCTTTTCAATGTTGTGCTTCGAACCTGACTGCTTGTCATGAAGTGTTTCGGACCCGGAAACTTGGAGGGTTCAGGCGCCCAGTAATATCACTAATTGGAATCTCCAAGAGTCTGCCTCTGGTGTTCCGGGGGTATTCCGGGATACATCAAGTCCAACCTTTTCAAACTTAGAACACGGGCAATTACGGAAAGCAGATATGCGGACTTACAGACAAAGCACTGATCTGACTTGACTTGATCCGATCATAGTGATAACTGGCTCATGTGATAGATGCGTCCAGCAGGCCCGCGTTAGCTTGGTGGACAAAGGGCTGATTCTGTAGCCCGTTCACGCTCTAGTAACGTCTCTGCAAAGCCACAAGTCCCTTTGTACACAATCGTAGATATAAGTTTCCCTACGTCCTGAAATATTCATTGCCTACCCATTCGTTGCTCTTACATTATCCGATTAGGGTCGACCGAGCCTCACAGACACTCCGCCATTCCATGTTTCCGGTGCTCGGACTCGGAAGAGACAAAGAACTCCCCGTTCTTCCTATCGACCGAGGTGCTAGCAGCAGTTCAGCAGAGAGTAACGGTCCCACAGAACGACTACCGTCGAAGATCACAACGTATGCCAACAAGAAGGGGCTCTCTCCTATTAATGAAAAGCATGATGTCTGAAGAAGGGATGTCGTCTGCATGAGCTCAGGAACGAGGCTGGACTAACCGCAGTGAGTGCCACTCGTCCTTCCTTGGTCTCACTGGTGCTAATAGGCAAATTCAAAGTGTGATCAGAGTACCATATATCAAATACTGGCACCGATTCATATACCTGAGCCCAAGTACAAGTTTGCCTCATTTTCCACCAGCCCAGCTACGAAGGCTGTTTCCACCGTGGCACCGTACAAACGATGAGGATTCCTCACCCCAAGGTAAATAACATTACCTCCTCGGATACCAAGCCTTATCCAGGCCTCTCGAGGCGCAGTTGGAGCAGAAACCCCCAAGTACACTCTGGATGCTAAATCTGATGCACGACAGGCTGAAAAAATAAATTAGGTATAGCAAATCCGCGCCAAGTCTCGGAGATCCAAACGCACCTTCACGAAGATCGGTGACTGTTCTTGGAAAGGCTCCTGGTGATAGAGCATTGAGTCGCTCATATATCCCACCATAAGTCACTGAAGAAGATGCAATATATTTCACGATCGATTATGTTAGCTGGCGGACCTCACGGCGGCCAACCCGCCAATCCCCGAGTGTGTTACTGTAACTCCTTGACCAGACGCTAATCATTCATTCGATCAGCTCCTTGTTGTGCACAAATCACCTATACTTCGAGTGCAGTGGATAACCATACCATACCTGCGTCGTCGACGTCCGGTTCCTTACAGTAAAGACATTTCGTAGGATTAGAGTCTTTTTGATGGGGATTCGCTTGAGACCAAGTGAAGTTGTCGCCTGAGTAGCGTGCTTGGACGTTCTGGTGAAGCATTCAAGTTGTCGTGACTCCGAGTCACGGAGTCGGAGGTTGGCAAACGTCACGCGTCAAACTCAAGCTATCGGCAGCTTGAAGCTGGACTGAATGAATTGATCTTGCACCGCGTCTCTGGAATGGACAAGTTCAGGGAACTAACGTCGCGCATCAAGTTTAACGAACCATACGACAGCAACGGCCACAAAGCGATCTACGGTTCCGTCTGTCCATTTCTCTAACCTGCCTTTGTTACTGACCATCATCACCCTAGATCACCTCGTAGACCTGCTGCGTTCACGAAAGAAGTCCAATGGCAGACGAAACGCATCCCCTGACGCCGCCCCAACTTGTCTTGTCTTCTACGCCGCGCGTAATATCCTCTTTCCGTCCTTCATCGTCGGGCAAATCTCCGACTTGCTCAACTTTCTCACCGCCATCGAGACATTCCGTCAGTTCGCCGTAGTCAAGTCCAAAGAGGCCCTCGAATGGCAAAAATATTATGAACGCGAACAAAAACGCGGTCACGCAGACGTAAGGTTGCTCACGCCGAAAGAAGTATGCACGCTACAGCGTTTCTTGGATCTCGAGGTCGCGCAACGGAGCGAGTACATTACACTGGTTGGGAACTTGATCCAATATGTGCGTCCAGATCTCGCCTGAAGATGAATGATAATTGACTGGAACGGATGTCGTGGGCTAGTACATCCATTACTTTTGGGTCGCACCTGAATCATGTCTCCTTGGCCTGAAACTGAATGACTTCTTCCCGAGATCGATTCAAGGTGTCGATGAGGAGTCCAAGTTACTCTTTCATGTTGGTCTCTCCGAGGACGAGAGGGAATCTTTCGAGCAATTCCATGCGGACTGCAGCAGGTGGCAGAGAACGGTCTTAGACTGGCAAATGAAACGAGAGGAGACGTGTCAAACTTTTGGGTATGCATTCAAATTACATTCAATCGTTGCTCAACTATGCCCTCGCGTTAGGCTGTCTGAAGAAGATATGCAGGCGGGCTTCGCAGACGACTTTCTTCGTGCATTCCCGTTGCTCTGTAGCCCATCAGAGATGGCACACGATGTTCAGATATACATTAACAAGGTCGAAGATATGGTTGGAACACTTGAAGAGTGGTTCCCTCCGTCGACATAAAGCATACCAGGGTGGATTACCGTCTTTGGAAATTAGGACTGATGGATTTCTTAACCGATGCTTGATGTCTGTTGAGCTATTTTTTTTTCCAGATCCGTTAGGATAGTATGAATGTAATACGCGGTAGTCCGTTCGACGAACTTTGATTTTCGGAGCCGCGTGCCGATAACTTTTCGACACGAAGGCCAATGGTCCGTGACAAGACAGTAGTAAGCACAAAGCTATCGTAGGAAGGATTCTCTCCCTTCTCTGAAGAGTGGAGGGTCCGATACATTGCAAAGTTCACAGGAACCCGATGTCATACATGAATCGGAGTAGTGAAGCTTGTGTTCCTAGAGTTATCGAGCCTATTAATCCCAAGTATGACACTCTGACCAGCATGCCACTATAGGTCTCAGCCCTGTCGTGCAGCGTTGAGCTTGCTAGCGAATGCCTCTCGGCACTGATAGTGCGTTACTTCACCCCTGCCACAACCAACTTCGTTAGCAAGAACAAAAGCTGGATGGGTCGAGGAACAGCTACCCACCGCGGGGCATGTACCGCGATAACACTGTTTCCCAACCGTTTGTGACACTGTGGACATCTAAGGCGAAATGTGCTGTAAACCACCAAGGCCAACCAACGGAAAAAGAGCGACGCACATTCGACTATCCGTGACTTTGACCCGCCTTGATTCAAGTTTCACCAAGCGCATTTCGACGTCTTGCTTTCTCGCCAGATTTACCTCTCGCACGACGCAATTGTCGAATATTGGCGCGCGGAGCGATTGCACCAAAAACGGTCTCACGTCTTGAGCGTTCACGAGCGGCGGGAGGAGTTGGAGCGTCTCGATGGGATCAAGGCGCGCGCTGTGTCGAGCTATCAGAGACAAAGCAGGGGAGAGTAAGTTGGGTGGATTGGGCATCGTAGGTCGTAGGTAGAGTTTGAGGAGTGTAAGAAAGAAAGGCGACGGTGTCGGAGTGGAGCCTGAGATCCGTTTGCAATGCCTAAAAGCTGGCATCAGATGGCTGAAAAACAAGTCAAACAGGCGAAGCTCACTCTTCGGCTTTGGTAAAGTCGCCTAATTTGTAGACATACAACTCGAGGGCATGCTCGTGCCTTCCCATGCGACCCAATAGGATAGCTCGTGCTTCATAAAGGTCTAAGAGTGGAAGCAATAGTGAGCCACATGAAATACACCCAAGGAACTTGGCACACCTTCCGAGAGTAGCCCATACAGTCGATCAGGCCGGTAATGTTCCGTCGTGTGGATAAACTTCAAAAGCTTTTCATACACTTCTGCGTGCTTACCTACCAGATGATTCAGAACGAGTTGTCAGCTCTCATATGTATATTTGTGCAGTGTGACTCACCCTCATCACCCTTCCTCCTTGCAGTCATCGTAATGCCAAGATATAGCTCGGCTAATCGGTCGTGGAACCCAGCACTTTTCTCCCCTTTCTCATCGATGAGATACTCAAGGTACCGTGTAGCGACCTGAGGGTCGAACTTTTCGAGGTAGTCCGTGACCAACCCGCGAGGAAGCTCGACATCGTCTGAAATAAAAATCTACCATAGATTGATATGGATTATCATTGACGAAGCAAACGGCACGGAAACCAACCTGGAACGCCATGTCTCGATCCTGCTCGAAGACCCAACGCGCAGATTCAAAGATCTGGTCCAGGTACTCAGGCCCCAACTTCTGCAGATACGAGATTGAAGGACTAAGTTTATCTCTTATGTCATCTTCTCTCTCACTAAGCCTATCAAAATGTAAGATAATGTAATTCGTCGTGGTCGAAATAGTTTGTACGTACTGCTGGAGTAGTTTAAGGGCCTTGGCGTGCATCTTCCTCCCATTATACAAGAACACAAGTTCTGTATGTTTCTGTAGTCCAAAAGAGCGTCATCCGAGTTCCTTCTCTGACACGGATCGCAATACAGGATACCCCAGGGCCTTTCATGGTGGCAAAACGAAAGGGGTATCTCAACGAGAAATCAGACTTACATCTCTAGCTCTCAATTCCTCTTCGACCTCCTCGACCTCACACCAATTTGGTAAGCGACAAAGTGGGCCCAACATGCTTGGTCTTCCAATTAAATAGCTCTTGAATAATGCCGTGTCGACGATCTGTGCTCTCTTGACAAGCTCATCTTCGGTGAGATCTGTGAGTGCGACGCCAGACGGTAAAGCGTAGAGAGCGGCAGGGGAGGTAGAAGACAGCGTCGGAAACAGGTGCGATTGTGATGGGGTTATCTGATGAGAGGCAAGTGCACCGGCAAGCTTGGGTCGCAGAGAAGTCAAGTATCGCCACAGGGTCTCCAAGGAACGCGTAGCATCATCTGAATGGAACAACGTCCACGCACCGAGTGACAAAAGAAGCGGAGGAAAGATCACCATCAACCCGCGTTACATGGTGAAGTGACACGCACCGACCACCTTGCCCTTTTTCTTTCCGCTCAAGGAAGTAACATCGTCATCCTTGAATGCAGCCGATGAGGGTAACAAAGATCCGAAGGTAGTCTTCGTTCTCGCCCTAACAGAAGCCGCCGGTGACGGTGACCTCGAAATTGGTACCGGGTGTTTGTCTTTACCGGCTCTTAAATTATCCTTGATTCCGCCATCAGTTGCCTTGATTGACATAGCCTCCCTCGCCCTGCTAATACTGCTAGATCGTTCCGTTGATTGTACAGCCGGGCCCCCGAACAAGGCCACCCATTCCTCCTGTTTTACCGCTAACCGTCCAGCTACCTTGTCAGAAAATAGTGCGACAACCTTTGCAGGGTTCACATCCAGATCAAGGAAGACATTTATCGCATCGTCATACTTTCCGGACCTGAATTGCGACACAGCGTTGAGAGCGAGGATGAGTGTCCGTTTGGGACTGGGGCTTGACCCATGGACGTGGTCCAGTAGGGATAATGCCTCGGCGTAGGACGCTTGTGATACTAATTCATCGATTTGGGCATCCCAATCATGCATAACGAACTTCCAGATGCTAGCGCCCTCCGATGCTGCGAGAGTCCGATCGAGAGGTGCAGAGAGAAGAAAGAGATGAAAGGGTATCTTCGAAGCTGCTGCGAGAGTCGCGGGAGAATAACTAGACGCTACGTTGACGGTAAGCAGCCGCAATGATGAGTTGGCTACGTTTGCAGGGGACGCGTTCACAACATTCGAAGAAGCGGATGCTTGAGGAAAAGGGAAGGTAATAGTTTGAACTGAGAGCATATTGATAGACGAGATAATTTGAAGGACTGGAGCCTGTATAAAGGATTGCTGTATCTGTGGCTGCGCTGCCTCTTGCGGAAGCGACGAAGAACTCGCAGGAAGAGAAACATTGCTTGCATCGCTGGAAGATTCGGCAGTAGCCGGTACCGTACCGGGTGGCAGAATAGAAAAGATATATGGGTTCACGAAGGCTAGAGATATCCGATGGTGACAATGTAACGGTTTACGATCATCAGAGACGCGCAAACTTACCGATCTCCTCGGGTTGAGTCGGCCAGGTAATGCTATTCCCTTTTATTTTGGCATCAGTACCGATGACGAACCCCTGGTCTAAAAACATCGTTAACCGCGGGAAACGATAAATATATCAACTGGACTGACTCTCTTTGACGACAATAACCTCCCCATCACGAATCTTTGCTAGGCCAGGTTTAATACTCTTACTTCCCAGACCGAGGCTCATGTAACTCGACAACCCAGAGAACGTTCCTATTCCGAGACCTGATGACGAAGGAGCGGTAGGTACCGGAGCAGGCATTATAATATCAACGACCGTTGAGTCCTCCAAGGAAAAGACCGCGTATTCAGTGGGAGAATACGCGAAGCATGCGTGCGAGGAATCTAAGAACGCTATTGCACGGGGTGAGTGAGGGAGCGGGGTTTCCTAAGCCAAAACAATCAAATAGAGATGAACGAAGTCTGAATAACGTGCAGATGAGCCAATTTACCTTGACCTCTTGAGCCTCTCCGTCTCTCCAGGCATACAAGATGACCTTCCGACGACAGCCTACTATGAGAGTTGTTACCATGGTTGGGATGCGAGTAGGTTCCCGTTCCCTCTCCACTTCGTCAACAGATCCTCCAGATAGAGGAGCCCCAGCCAACTCTGGCTGCTGACCAGGCATATTGTACACGCTCGAATGGACAGCAAACGACATAGCGTTCTTTGCTTGGGTGAGTTTCGTCGAAGGTGAGAACGAAGGAACTGGGTACAGTGTCACGACGGTTTCTGTGAACAAACGGACATGCTTGAAATGGGTCAAAGTGAAGTATCGAAAGGAACGCTCAGACCGGCGAGAACCACTATGGAATTGATGTCTTTGATGTACCCAAGCTGATCGATGGCCTTCCTGGATATCCCAGTCTTCGTCTCCAGTAAAGTAGCTCTTGAGTTCGAGTCTACACAGTCAGTTGATCGACCCGCGTGACCCAACCTCAGTGGGTTGTCATAGACGAGAACATGCAGCGAACCTGAGTCTGACACTTCATTCAAGTCGTATATGTGGATATTACCGGTTCCTGTGCCAATGTACAATCTGTCTCCTCGGGGGTCGTTAATAGGGGTCGCGTGTGCGGCGAAGGGGAGTCAAGGTTACCCTGGACGAGCAGTGACTCGACTCGTTCCTTGAATCCGCTGAGCACGGTTGTGGGTGTGTCGAATGGCGCCATTCTTGCTCGATGTCCGATGCTATAATATCACCACCGGGAAAAGAACGAACGATGGCTTGAGGTACAGTGAACACGAGCAAACCTTGGGCTTGTCGGACACAACACGTTCGGGCAAGAAGGCACAGCCACTTACTGATCACGCTTAGTACAGTACACTTGCTCATAAGAGTCATAACGTATAAGGTCATACTGTATAAATTTCATACTGTATGGACTTTGGGTAGCTCCTGCAGTGGTATGCGGGCGAAACCCACACATATTGTATATTGTATAATGTATAGGGTGCGAGAATGGAATATACATTATGAAATTTAATTTTACAGGGAATGGAATAGCATTTGAGCACGACATGGGGT
>JBBPLQ010000445.1:0-22344 GCA_038089855.1 Royoungia palumana
TTTCCGCAGCCAGATATTCGAGTACGGCCGCAAGATATACTGCAGGATGTTGGTTAGCGTGAGACGAATACGGGAAAGGGGATCGACCTGGTGCTCCACTGGCGATGCGGCGCCCAAGACAAGACTTTCTCAGCGCTCGCTGAATACGGCTTACGGGAAATTGAAGGCCGGCCCTGGCTGAGCGAGATACACCCTTGGTGGGTGCAACGGCCTTGGTCTTTCCACCAACCTTTCCGCCGACCTTTCCACCTTTGTTGCCAGCTTTTGCAGGCATGTTGTCGACTAAGCGCGTTTGGGGGCCAACGCGGTTTACAGTACTTTATATACCCTTTGGCCCGCGAATCAGACGCGTCGTGACGCGTCATGCAAACAAGTATAAACATCACGTGCAGGGTATATTTAGGGGACTCTGCGTAGATCACCTGCGTTGACTATCACCCACCACCGTCCAGACTGCGCCATGGCACCGAAGCCCGCCTCCACAACGGGCGGAAAAGCCCCCGCTTCTGGGACAGCCTTGAAGCAACCTGCTAAAACCGTAGAGGGTGCCAAAGGTGCGAAGAAGACTGCAAAGACCGCCGCACCACAGGCTGCGGGCGAAGATAAGAAAAAGCGGCGAAAGCACCGCAAGGAGACCTATTCATCTTATATCTACAAAGGTACGTCCCTCGCCATCCCGATCTTCGCGTATCTAACTGTGGCTCCCCAGTCCTTAAGCAGGTCCACCCAGAAATTGGTATCTCCAACAAGGCAATGGCGATCTTGAACTCGTTCGTGAATGACATTTTTGAACGTATTGCTACCGAGGCATCAAGTATGCATGTTTCGCATCCGGTGGGTTACGTGACTTATCTGACCCCTCGCAGAACTCGCCGCGTATTCGAAAAAGTCAACCATCTCTTCCCGCGAGATCCAGACCGCTGTGCGTCTGATTCTTCCTGGCGAGCTTGCGAAGCACGCGATCTCGGAAGGCACCAAGTCTGTTACCAAAGTAAGTGATCATCAATCCTCGATCGCTAGCTACCTAACAGACGTTCAGTTTTCCAGTTCCACCAGCAAGTAAAGCACCAAGGCATTTATCATGTGTGTATCGTTAGCCAGCCTTTCCCGGATGTTCTGTATTATGATACGTTATTAGTCAATTATATTCAATATTCTGGTCAATGATTTTGTACTATGGATCTGCAAGCTCTTAAAATACGACAAGTACTTCGCCGGACCGGCTAAAAGACACATGATCCATCTTTATGGAATTAGAAGGACATCGTCACAGACATCTATCAAACTCGTCGACCATGTCGCTCACCACCCACACAACAAGCCCGATCTCAAAGATCGAGGTGAGTATTGTCCCAACCATCACCTCGTCAAATCATCTTGCCCTTCCTAGTTCTTCCGCATCCCCCCGCGCTGGGTATTCGTACGTGTCGAAACCGCAGATGGGTTGGTCGGATGGGGAGAATCCACCCTCGAAGGCCACACCGAAGCAATCGAAGGTGCCTTCGCCGACCTTGCATCCCGCTTCGTCAACTGGGACGCAGACGGCATTGAGGATATCTGGCAAGCCGCCTACAGAGCACGTTTCTACCGCGGTGGTCCCGTCTTGATGGTAAGCACGTACCTCTCTTTCCCAGTCTTGGTTCCCCACTCACGTGGACGACCAGTCAGCGCTCTCGGGACTGGATATTGCGCTCTGGGACATCAAGGGCAAGAAACTGGGTGTACCTGTCTGGCAACTCTTGGGCGGTAAAGTGCGTGATCGCCTCCGCGTATATGGCTGGATCGGTGGCGACAACCCGAGTGCCGTGCGCGAAGCCGCGAAGGAGCGGAAACAGCAGGGATTCACCGCGGTCAAGATGAATGCTACCGGTCAGTCCGCTTCACATCCCTGCGTGCTCATGGTCATGCAGAATGGGGTATGTAGAAGGTGTCGCGTGGATCGACTCGCCCGATGTCCTCAGGTCCACCGTCGAACGCGTCAGAGAGGTCCGTTCGCTAGGGATGGATGTCGGCGTCGACTTTCACGGACGGCTTCATAAGGGAATGGCCCGCCAACTGGCGGCGCTACTCGAGAAAGAGGGCGTCCTGTTCATCGAAGGTAAGTTCCAGACCGCGGGTTTCCGAAAACGAGTGCTGATATTCTTGGCATGATGCGCACAGAACCTCTGCTCCCAACCTTTCCATCCGAGTTTGCAGACCTCGCACGCTCCGTATCCATTCCCATTGCTGCCGGGGAACGCCTGTATTCCAAACACGATTTCAGGCCGTTCCTGGAAGGTAGAGCGTTGGACATTGTCCAACCAGACGTGCGTGTTTCTCTGCGACAGAAGCATTGTCAGTTACTAACCGATTCTTCCGCATGATGTCTCACTCCAGGTCTCTCACTGTGGTGGTATCTCTGAACTTGTACGCATCTCCGCGCTTGCAGAGACATACGACGTTGCCCTTGCACCACACTGTCCGCTGGGTCCCGTAGCACTCGCGGCTTGTGTTGCAGTAGGAGTCGCACGGCTGAACTGTAAGCCGTTGACGCTTGTTCATAACCAAACTTGCTCACACCCCCTCGTGCATCTACCCTATCTGCCCAGTCTTCATCCAGGAAATGAGCTGGCAGGTAGGGGGCACCCTGAACAATCATACACAGCCCTGGCACTGAATCACGCCGACGCATCAGATTCACTACAACAGTCAAGACGCAGACCTCTACACGTACCTCGAGGACCCCACCGTGTTCGCTGTCCGGGATGGCTACATTCAAGCCCCGAATGGTGAGCACGTATCCAGATGGTGACAAAAGTGACACATTGCTGACCATCTCCTCGTTCGGACTTTGTTCGCCCCGGGTGTTCTCTTCTTGATGACTACTACCGCCGTGGCGCCGCACGGTGATGATGACATACTATACCGATTGGCCGATACGAACTTTGACCCTTGTGTGTCGCGCTCGTAACACCTCCGACGGCCGCCCAATCAACACTGGACACCGCATCGGCCCGTGTGGGTTTCATATGTAGGCCCGGGTCTCGGTATTACTGTCAGCGAAGAACTCGTCAGGGCGCGTTCAAGCGTTTATACCAAGGATGGAGCATGGAGAAATCCACAGTGGAGAGGCGAGGGCGGGAGTCTCAGAGAGTGGTAACCACAGCAGAGAAATTTGAATTTTGGATGTGACTCGAGGATACGGTGACAAATGTGCAAACAGACAATGTCCATCTGAGACCCACTTCTCGGTAAGCAATGTATACACCCGAAGCCCATCTGGAAAGTCCACAGCCTGCATTGCAGTGTCTCACCAACATGCGCACATGGTTCAGTTGATGCAGGCTCCAGTTCGGCGGGAACCGTGACGAAAGCTCGCTCGGGGCGCGATTCGGACAAGCAGCTACCTCGTAACGGTATATATATATTAAAGGACGATGTTTGCACATTTTTAATCTACTCACGATCGAGGCATAAGCAGCTTCTCGCCGAGGCCCGGGACACTTTCTTGCTGTTTTCTTTCTTGTATTCCTCTATCTCATCATCCTTGCACGGGTCCGGCACACAGGAGGCATTCTCTGCTTGGCTAGAAATCGCGATATCCACTGTTGCTACCCCGCGCCCGCATCTAGACAACAAGATTGCATTAGGACTCCGCTGTGGTTTAACAATATCAAGACTTACCTCGGTCGCTGGATACCCACTAGACATCAATTCTCTTGCTGCTATGACGATTGTACTCACTCAACCTCCCTCTACCCGCTTCCACCGACTCTCCCTTTCGCTGTGTACGCCTGTTTCAGAGGGTACACATACCCCACCCGAGATACCGGCCATTACCGCCACCCCGGGCAAATCACGGTCACTTCCTTCGCTTCCTGTGGAATTCCACCTAGATATCATCGACACCATTGCTCGACACATTCTTCGAACGCCATCTAGAGAGGAGTCCTACGAGCTTGCAAATCTCGGGACTCTCTGTGCATGTGCACTCGTGTGCAAGCGTTGGCTTGACACCGCAAGGAGCTGGATATGGGCTAGCGTGCGATTGAGTACGCGGAAAAAAAGTATGGCGTTTGTCCGGTTACTGGACGCGTACGCACACAAGCCAGACAACGTCCCGGCGGTGTGGGCGGTACCCAGTTTCGGACAGCATGTCACTCATCTGTCTGTCCGGGAGACACGCGGAAATGCCTGGGACCCTAAATGGCTTGACGACGCCCTCCCGCATCTCGCGGCATATCTTCCCCGCATCCAAAGCCTCGAGATAGAGCACATCACTTGGGAGTATCTGTCTAGCCGATCCCGTTCAGCTTGTCTCCAGGCGTTCAAGCATGCAAAGCATCTTACGTTGCGCGGATTCGCATTCCACACGACAAAAGACATGTACACCTTCCTCGGCGAATTCACGGAACTGGAGGTGCTCACGCTTGACGGGGTGCACTGTGCCAAGAGACTCGTGCCGACATGGTTCTTCGATCCCGGGGTGGATGACGAAAGGCGTGTTAAGCTGCCTCCAAGGAAACTGAAAGAAGTCGGATTCAGGGGTATACAGATGGAGTCCGTCCTGGAGTGGATCATGGCAGGTTCCGAGTACCAGCGACAAGCAGAAAAATCTGAACCCAGCATCAGGAGTGTTAGAATGGGTGGAGTGGGTCTATCCGAGGCAAACATTGTCGGGCGGTTCCTGAGAGGAGTAGGGGACAGCCTGAGAAGAGTGCGTATCGGATTCGACACCGATTTCTTAGAAAGAGGAGGTGGGTATAATTTTATAATCGGTGTTTGGCTATTGATCGAAGATGGATACAAAGACGCTGTGGTACGAGAGATGGAACTGGCTGAAAACTCGAACCTGGAAGAGTTTCACATCTTTGGACTCGTGGTTCCATCTCCACCGCTGGAGGACCCGTTTGCGCAAGGACAGGCACCGCGGCGAGCCCTGGAGGCTCTGACGTCGCTGCTTTCACAGATCCGGTCGCGAATGCGTGTGCTATCGCTCGCATTGTATCCTGCAGATCTGCGCGCGATGTGCGCCATTGACTTCGAGGGGCTCACTAGAGTATTCGAGAGGCAAATGTGGTGTCATCTGGACGAGGTGCGGATTGTGATCTCGAACAAGGGCGAATGTGGACTCGGAAGCGTCGTTAGAGAACGCTTGGGGTTGCTAGACGAGAGAGGGGTGTTGAAGGTCACCGTTGGCTTTGACGAACGCGAAGTGTTGTAGTGACTAATAAATAGACCAAGTAGCTTGCCATTCCCACGCTCAGTGAACCTTTGCCGCAACCATGGCCGACGCAGGTAACGAGAGCTTGCGGTCCCTGTCCCCAGTTTACCCCCAGCGTTGACCAGACCTATATAGGTTTCTTCAAGGGCACGTCTGCCGACCAAGACAGGCGCTTCTCCGACAAGGAGCTCAAGCTACTCAGGACAATGAAGTTTCCTCCCGAGTTTGACAAAAAAGTAGGTCGTCTCCATAATTGCAGGACAAGGTTGTGTTTACCGCCCTCCCTTAATCCAGGTAGACATGAAAAAAGTGAATCTGCAGGTTATCAAACCATGGATCGCGAAAAAGGTCACTGAGCTCGTTGGTTTTGAAGATGAGGTCGTCGTCGAGTATGCCATGGGGCTACTCGAGGACCCAAACCATACCGTAAGTACAATTCCAGCTGTTCTCCTTTACATCTCATTTATTATTGCAAACCCAGACGCCGGACCCCAAGAAAATGCAAATCAACCTGACCGGCTTCCTTACCTCTTCTACCCCCGCATTCATGACTGCGCTGTGGAGTCTCTTGCTCGAGGCTCAGGATTCACCCGCCGGCGTCCCGAAAACGTTTGTTGAGGAGAAAAAGGAAGAGATGCGCAAGGCAAGGGACAGCGACCAGCGCGCATTTGGCGAAAGAGACCGTCGGGCGAGACTAGATGAAATTCGAGAAAATGAAAGAGGAGACCGTGGCGGGAGAGGTCGAGGCAGAGGTAGGGGTCGTGGACGCGGTGGCTTCGAGGGAGGTGGCAGAGGTAGGGACGGCGGTTGGGGTGGCCGCGGTGGTGGGGTATGTCTTCCTTCATGCCGGTCGTACGTCCACTGATTACATCTGCCGTAGCGTCCGGCTCGCCGGTTTTCTTCGCGCTCCCCACCACCACAACGCCGTCGTTCGCCATCTGGATCACCTTTTGACGCACGCAGCTCTCGCTCGCCATCACCCTCCCATCGGCGTTCTCGCACACCTCCAAGATACAATTCGCCACCGGCTCGTCGCTCGAGATCCCGCTCTCCACCGCCTCAACGTTTACGTCGTCGTTTCAGCCGTTCTCCTTCTCCTCGTAGGCGCCCCCGTTCTCCCTCCCCGACCCTTTCCAGAGGCGGTTCGCGGTCCCCGCTTCCGAATCGAAGGCGAAGGCGATCCATCTCCCGCTCTCCTCCAAGAAGATACAGTGGTGGTCAGGAGAGACGTCGCGAGAGTCGGAGCCCTCCGCCACGCAGACGTCGTTTCTCCCGCTCTCCAACACCACCCTCAAGTCGTTCGCGTTCGTCTGCACCTCGCTATGGTCGTCGGCGGAGCCCAAGTCCTAGGGGCGGTCGCAAGGGTGGACGCGAGAGCCCGTCTCGCTCTCGTACGCCACCACGTCGTCGAGGTTCTAGAGAACGTGATCGGGCCGCAGATGGAATTCGACGTGCCAGGCGGAGTCCGTCGCCTGCCGCGATGGACATAGACAAGGCAGAAATGCGTTCCAGGACGTTCGACTCAGATCTCCCTCAAAATGCACGAGGCGAACTGAAGATCAAAGGTCAAGCAAACGCTCGCAAGTCGAAATGGGATGATGATGAAAAAGTGAGCGATTCCGCCTTCTTTGTCTTCATCTGTTTAAGTGTTAACTCATGGAGTAGGGAGAAAGTCTCAAAAGCGATGAAACGGTTTCCAAACGAGAGCTGGAGAAACGCGAGAGTGAGTTGAAGGAGCGAGCATTAAGGAATAAGGTGCTCAGGACGAGAAAAGGCAGCGGAGGAGGCGCCGACGCTGTATCTGGTTGAAATCGCTAACGTGTATTGCGGCGGGTATTCTTTCGTGCTTTTCCACCCTGCCATATCCCCACTGATCGTTCTACATTGCCTCGCTTCCCGAGGTACCAGGACCAGTTGAAAGAAAGAACTCTTCTCTCCTGGCTGGCGAGTACTATTGATGTTTCTATTTGATCTTCCGTTGTCCTTTACTTAAGCGTGTGCAAGAACTACAGCTCTTCCAGTGTGCCCTCTCAATAAAATATTTTCTGACTATTCCGTGCTCTTAAATATCGGGGCGGATGAGTTTATGACTCCGCCTACTTCTGCGGGGCTTTCGTAAGGATTTACACCATCCTCCTTACGTTGACGTTTTGATGACTGGGCCGGGTTCAGGAGTTTCATACTCCTTAGACTCCTCTGCCAACAATCCACACAACAAGTATATTTGACAACCACTCGTTCGTCTGTCGAGACAGAATCCGGCGCCAAGGTCCTTGTTTGACTGTCTTCCAACGGAGTGTGCTCCAGGAAAATAGTGGATTACTTCAACGATGTATATCAACACGAGACGAAATAATCATGCTCCTCCTGTGCAGAGCCTCTCTCTGATATTTCATGTACTGTTGTCCTCCCAAAACCCTTCCTTTCAAGATCCTCTTTCCGACAGACTGACATCACCCCAATATCAGAAAGGGGAACGCATCCACATCTTCAGCAAAGGCTCGGGAGACGATCGTCGAACATTACCCACTTTTCGCATTCTTTTCTCGCTACGTCCATCGGCGCCGCACACGGCCACTACTCCAATCTCCCGGACCCCCTGCCATATTCTTCTCAAAATCCTCCCTTCTCGCGCAATACCCTTCCCTGCTACACCACCTTGGGTTCGCGAAAGCTTCTTTTTCTGGTGTCAAAGCCGAGTCTGGGGGACAAGACGCTATTGTCACCCTCTTTCCGATCTCGCCGCTTGTTCCTCCTCGTCATGTCCGCGCGCATGCCACCGAGTACTCGCTACCAGTTACCAGTAGGAAGGCACCCTCGTACTCGCATGACACAAATGAAGGTGACTTCACGGTAATGTTGGCCGCCACCGACGTCGTGTCAGCTTCCCTACGACGTCGACGTGGAACACAACATTGTCGTCGAATCCTTAGCCAACGGTACGGGTCGATCGATCAGCAATCATGATGTCGCCTCGCCGCGTCACTCCTCCACGACTTCTCGCTCGCACCACGTTCAGCGTGTATTGCTCCAATCATACCGGTTATCAAATACGATAGCAAACGAAGTGGCTCTCCTACTGACATGTGGCAGCTGCGCCCTTTCTGCCATTCGAAACAATTGGCTTGCTCGATTCGTCCGACAGTCGACTAACCTGGAGTCTGAGATATTGTTATTAAAAACGACAGGAGACATTTCATCCCGTCAAGATCGGGAAACAATCGAGATACATGATACGCCACGAACAGCAGCACATCACACGATCGACCCATTTATTAGCGTTCAGTTACGGCTGTGACGAAACCCTCGGTCATCAACTCCTGAGAGGATGCTGACATGATAAAAAGTCGAGTTGTTGTCCCAAACCACGAAACATCTACCCTCCCCTCGTTTCCAGGTGGATCTGACCCTCTCTCCTTCCCTGTGTTCAGCATGTTGCACCGTCTCTCTTTTTACGTCTAGGATGGGTTCCACGACCGTGCGTTTGAACCAAAACTTAAAATCAAAACAGTAATATCCTCAAGTATTTCTCCAAGCGCGTCCTCCTTGCTCCTTCCGGTCGCCCGCGTTGACGTGGACCCTCTCCTGATCGATCACCCTTCAATCGTTGATAGCAAGGTGTTTGAATATTCAAGGTCCTCCAGATCACCATCTCGTCTCTTCTACCTCTCCGCCGCTGCCATCTTCCTCCACCTCCTGTTTAGGTCCTCCGAGGACTATCCCATTCGCACCTGCTTTCCCTCGCCACCGGCTCACTTTGCGACATAAAAGCACCTCGATGTCATCTATGCTCTCACACCCGTTCAGCGCCAGCCGAAATTTGGTATACCACGGTCGACGCGCACTGCATCAAGATGCACCCTCCTGTCAGCTTCTTATCACGATCGCTCCACCGCATCTTGCCGGACAACGCAGCAGAGATCCGACGTACCATTGAAACTCGATCATGTAGCGCACGTGCGCCTGCATCGTCTTGAGCGTCGCCACGCCTGCGAGACGCCTGCACATCTCGAGATAATCCAGGGCCATCACCACAGGATCGCGAAGTGATTCCCCCGAAAACAAGCTATAATCGCCCAATCACATCGTGGACGTCAGACCAGACGGAAATGAACACACGCAACGCCAAACAGGCGCACCAGGGATTTCCCAACAACGTTTCCCCAACCATGACCCCGTCTGCATGCGTATAGGTTGCATTGTGCTCGACGTCTGAAAACGTCCGGACGTTGCCATTGCTAACGACAGGGATGGTGAGTGCTTCCTTGAGTGCCCGGACGGCGTCCAGATCGGCTGCGCCGTTACGCCGTCGTTTAGCGGAGACGTGACGTGCATGCAGTGTGACCCAAGATGCCCCCGCGTGTTCGAGCATACGCCCGAAATCGGTCGTCTTGGCAGAGGGACAGAGACGGAACTTGGCAGATGTTGGGACAGTGAGCGAGTGAGCCATCGAAGAGACTTGTCCGGCGCGGTGTGAAGAGAGGTGGTCGTGAAAGGGACCGTCACGGTGAATCGGGATCGGGACAGACACTGGCAGCACGCCTACCTATCGAATCTACCAACGGCCAGTCTTTCTTCGTGAGGAGATATCCTCCAAAGTGACCTTGTCGTGCATGTTCCTGGGGACATCCCAGGTTCAAGTCTGAACGATGGCATGAGAGGAGGGCGTAAATACAGGCATGCGAACGGCTCGGCGATCATCGCAACACCCACCTATCCCATCGCAATCTCCTTGAACGCGCCGAGCCGCATTCACAACCACCTCTGGGTCGTTCCCGCAGAGCTGGACTACCACGGGACGCGTGCAAGCTTCCCACCCGGGATGCATTGATTGCAAATCACGGAGGTGATGGGTGAGGTAGTCGGCGTCGTTGAGGAGCCTGTGGGGATCCAGCATCTGGGTGTAGGTCAATGTCGCGCCGTATCGCCGTGTGAGCAAGCGAAAGGGGGCGTCGCTCTGATTGACCATCGGGGCCGAGATGAACGTCAGGTCGGGAACCATCGTCGTCGGACGTGCTCAATCTGACGTCCAATCACAGCTTGACCTTACTTTAGCCAATTCAATAGGAATAATAAATTAAACGTTCAAAATGTACAGGCATAAACCTAAGACGAGACGCAAAACCGTACCAGGAACGGAGAGGTTACAGAAGAATGGTATACATTATATGACGAGTCTGACCGAAATGATCTAGCAATGCATGCGTAACGGATATCAACAAGTATGCGAAAAGAGAAAATCATATACCACCAATCCAAGAATCCTCAAAATCCATGCCTAACGTGTGTAATGAATCAACGATAGCGAACGATAGAATAATTAGAAAGACAGGGGTGCGAAAAGGCGTGAAAACACCAAGGTGCCCTCAGTTAAAACACATTACCCAAAGCCACCCTCATGCTTCCTTGGATCCCTTGTTCATAGCAGTGTTCACTTCGGGATCGGACTCCCGATGGAACAGTCCGTTTCGTTTCGGTAACCCCCCTTCACATTGCGCAGATGTCGACCGTTTGATGCCCTGGGCACCGGCTTTACGATGACCCTCCTGTGTACTCTTTGGTGATGGATTGGGCGAGGAGACTCGAGGCCGCGGAGATGGGCTCCGGCGCGGGTTCTCCGTAGACATTCTCTCGCGTCCATCACTTTCCTCATGTGACGAACCCGTCGCGAGCTCACGCTTTTCTTTGAGAATGTCATTTGTGACGCTCGACACCGGTGGGAAGTAACCCATGTCTCCATTGTCTCCATTTGGCTGGCCGATGGGTGGGAAGTAGCCCTCGGCACTGGTATGTGATGGTTCACCCGTTCCCTCCGCAGTATGCACTGGCGCCCCGACAGCCGGGTTCATCCACGGTGCATGTGACCAAAACGTCCCCGGTGTCATCGCTACCCCTGGCGTTAATGCGACACCGGGTGTCATAGGTACTGGTACACCGGGTATAGGCATGGCTACCCCAGGAGGTATAACACCCGGCGATAGTTGCACCATGATTCCAGGAGAAAACATTGGTGGGGGGATCTGCGTGTACGACGCTCGCTGCTGCGGTGCATTGGTGGGTTGTGGATTGTACGGGGATTGAGATACTTGCACAGTCGATTCTAGCGGGGGCTCAGGTTGGTTTCCTCCCTGTAGAACGTGTTTATTGTTCTCCTTTTTTCCTTTACTCTCGTGCGTACGTCCATGTTGCATTGGGGTCTGCGCTTGGGGAGATAGAAATGTAAATGGTGGCATGCTAGGCGTAATCGGAGGTAATCCATGAGGGGTAATCATACCATAATGAGCAGGAGTCGCATGGTGAGGGTATGATCCATACTGCGGGTGGCCGGGGTGGCGCAGCGGACTCTGCACGGCAGGGTGATGAAGGGGGCTTCCCATAGGATGATTCAAGGGACTTCCCATGGGATGTGGATGAACGGGACTAAGGGGATACCCTGGGTGATACATCGGGCTCTGGGGGTGCGCATGCGGTGAGAAAACCACGCCAGGCGGCATGGTAAAAGGAGTGGGTGGAGGAAGCGAGATCGGACCAGGGTGTCGATGAGAAGATGATTGCGAAGATTTTTTGCCATGGCTCTGGGACCCTGCCACAGAGGACTGCAGTGGTTGCTCCCCAGATGGCGTTGGCGACCTCTTCTTTTCTTCCACGAGCTTAGTTTGAGCCTTGTTAGCCCGTCGCATCCCCAGCGAGCCCAGCGCTGACGTAACGTGGTCAGCGATCCCATTAGGCTTGCTCGGAGGAGAGCCCCTATATAACTGAGACTTCGATGCGCTCCAAGTTGTGTCGGATACAGGGGACGAATGCATGTTAAGTATCGACTGACTTAACGAAGACACTTCTGGGAGCGTCCCTTCTGGTGTATTCCGTGTGGGTATCTGGCTGCTTGCGTGACTTGGGGACCCATGGGAGCCTTTGCTCTCTGGCGATCCGACCCTCGACAGATCAGGTCGACTTGCACTAGCGCTACTACTCTTGAGAGTGGATGGTGATGCAACTTTGGGAGGTAATCCTGCTGACGACCCCGGCTTGACAGCAGGTAAACTGAACGACATTGCCACCGGAGCCAATACAGGTGATTTCTGGTTCCCCAACGCAGCTGCATGAGCAGAGCATGATGGCGTCGGCCTGTCATCCTCCAGGAATGGCTCACTGAGAACAGTGACCGATCTCTGTGATGACATGCCCACACTGGGATTTTGTAGATTTGCTGGGACCGATGAGAAGCGTTGAGCGCCACCCAAGCTAAACGATGTCATTTCCGAGCCCGTGGCGAATGGTACTCTCTCGGACGCGCTGACACCCAAGGGGAGTTTCTCTGAATTGACAACGCCGAAAGATGGTCTTGCGGAACCGGAGAAGCTTGTTCTTTGTGACCCTGAACCAAAGCTCATTCCATCGCTCGACATATCCCCCTTTGACGACGCCCCGCTCAGGTTTGGCCTGCGGGACGCAGACGAAGAGAATCCCGAGATCTGAGAAGATCCTGAACTCAGGTTGGGTAAATGGGAGCCAAAGCTGGAGCCAAGTGATGTGAGGGAATCAGGCGTGAGTGTGATGTCATTCAGATCCGTGACCAAAGTCAGGTCCGTAGTGCTACCCAAGGAATCAATTGCGCCAAAGCTATGAACGGACGAACCGCTCGACGACACCTTCGCTGGGATCGGGTGAGGCGAGCCATTGAGGGAGTGTGGCTGGGATAGCGAATGGCTAGGCGATATGATTGGCTGCGCTATTGATGCGCCCAGAGAAGCTGCGCCAAACGACGGACCCTGTGGCTGTAGCAATGCAGGCGATTTCAGATGTGACGGAGACTGAGAGGGGATACCAGCCGGTGCCAATGCAGGCGATTTGAAGGAGGAACTACGCGGTCGCGCGAGGAGAGCATCTAACTGGACGGACGTCAAGCCCTCTGCTTCGAGGCGAGAGCGCTGGAGATCGAGATGCAACTGAGACTGCGCAAGTGTATCAATGTGAGCGTGTGGTCTGCCGTCATGAGCGCTGAGCACATCAATTCGGGACAATGGCGATGTCAACTGAGGGAGGGAATCAAATGATGAGAGGAGGGAGGCAGGTACTGCCTGCGGCGAAACGCCAGCAAGCGAAATGCTTTGAGATGATTGTGCAAACTTGTCGTAGTGGACTTTTAACGGCCTTCCGTTGAATTCGCACCTACCGATTAGGAAAATGAGTGAGCGAGCGAATGTCACGGATGAGAAAAACTGGTGCATGACACGTCCAGGTATTCTACTCCATGTCAGGAAGGAGGTATTGGTGGAACACGAGGGACAAGGGTATGACAGAATGTAGGATCGGATGTTCTTTGAACTTACCCGTCAAACATTCTTCTTGCGCGCTCAGCACCGTCTTCGGTTACAAAAGTGACTGTACCAAAGCCGCGGGATCGGCCATCAGGGCCAAGAGCGACATCTGCACGTGTCACAGGACCGGCAGCACGAAAGAGATCTTTTAGATCCTGCCATTGAATGTGGAATGGAAGCTTAGGGGACGGGTGAGCAAAACGACGGTTGAGAAAGAAGAGGGCGAGAAAGCGATCGCCTGGTATACTCGATGTGGTGATGAGAGACGTACATTTCCAACGAAAAGGGTGCGCAATCCGGTTCCTCCACTCAATAACTCACCGTTCCCCGGGATATTCATCGCCAATTCGTCGAGATTGTTTAGGGCGCTCAAGGCAGGGAGATTAAGCGGTTGTTGTACGAATGGTACAGTATGATTTGGAAAGGAAGGATTAATATTTAATTCAGCATCCAGCGTCGCGCCAAGACGGTCAGGCCGAACTTCCAGGACCCGTGTCTGCCAGCAATAACCGTGAAACATGTCGATGGCACGACCGGCATCCTCAGCGGTTGCAAGAAGTACGGTGCCATAACCACGCGAGCGGTTATCAGGACCGAGGGAGACGTCTGCACGGAGAACGGTTCCTGCGCGACGAAAAAGATCTTTGAGGTCCTGCCAGCGGACACGATACGGAAGCTAAACAGGATAAGCAGGCGACGAGAAGACACAAGGGACAAGAACACTCACGTTTCCTACGAAAAGCTGGGTGCGCGTATCCCGGAGTGGTCTGTCGGGGGATGGGTGGGAGGTGGTGGCCATCTTGATGACGGCCTCGATGTCATCGTTTGTCGGTGTTGATCGGGCGAGCGGCGAGGATCTGGGCGAAGGGGCGGGGCGGGGTGGAGATGGCTGTAGAGGAAGTGAGTCAAGCCAAGGTTGGTCGTTCGCAACGCACGATTTGGGGGGGCATTACTGAGAGGTGTTGAGAGAGAGAAGGAGAGACGGATTCATGTACTCGGACGCTCCACAGCGACGAAAAACAGGGTGCACACCCCGCGCCACCTCAATGTCAGACGTCATTCGCCTTTTATAGCACCGTTACCTCAGACCACCCCCGCAGCGAGTCAAATTCGGGCCAAGGGTGCCAGGCTCAGCACCGTCCTCATCGTTCAGTCACCAGGGTTGGGGGCACCATCAGCGACCCTCTCAGCATTACATCGATGGATGATCAATCAGACGGTCCACGAGGCAGCGTATGGCGTCAGCGACTACCAAGCTCCGATGCCGAGCGCGCTGAACCCTATCAACCGTGACCCTAGCAAACACTGGGTCGCCGCATTCTGGCCACCGATCCAGAATTAAATCCGTCCGTATTTTTAACTCTATCTCTATCAACATAGGTTAACGCAGAGCATCTTAGCGCGATTAGAAATAGTCTTTCAAATCTTGCCAATAAGGAGATTCCTAATCATCTCCCGAGCCGTGATGCGCGTGGTGTGATACAGCGTCGGCACGTCAAGTGTGGACGTGAACGTGTCCGCAAACCCAAACGGTAACATAAGAGGGATCCAGCCTTGCATTCGCACATGAATTCAGTCACACGAAAGCGTTTGCGGAGAAAAGGGTCACCTCGAGCGTATTCCATTGCAAAGCATCCCTCGTGCATCTTGTATTGCTTTGCGGTTCCCCGTGGCAGCAAGTGAACATCCCCAGCTTTGTACCTTTCCATCTCTAGAGCGCCCGGCTTGAACGCCCATTGTTCCCCAACAAGAATGTGGAAGTAGTCATCCGCGGAATGCAACCCAGTATGTCCTTCAGTGCCCAGGGGCGTACCAAAGATGATGAGGTATTCGGTAACCGACGCGTGAATGATGTACATGGCACCCATGGCACCCCCAGCGTTGTTGAACACCCACTCCGACGAGTTGGTATTGAGCGCAATTTGGTTGGATGGTTGCGGGAACGTCGATGTAAGATTGGCGAGAATATATTGGATAATCCCTCCGGTATTGTCAGGCGACGCAGCAATGGCATCGCGTGCTAGTTGGTGCAAAAATGGTGGGTCGAAAACATACCACTGGTCCTGTAGCCACGCCCATCCAGTCCTGAAGATGCTCGACGCGCAACCTACTCACTTTGATCGAATCCAACCAACAACATGCCGTCCAAAAGACGCCAAAGACCACGGCTCTCAGCGTCCATTTCTTAAAATAACTCGCGCAAGACGAGGAAGACTGCGAGGTGGTAGAACGTGACTTTTCCATAGATGTTGGTGAAAACCGGGTGATGGCGTACAGTGCAACCAAAATGCGTCGTACGATTTTTGAACGAGCGGGGCAACGGGATTAGCCGAGTAAATTACGACAAGGTGCCAAGTTGCTACGAGCTCGACGACCGACCCTTTCTTGCTGACAACAGACACTACATCACGGAAACAAGGCCATATTTACAGACTCGCGGGCCACGCGCATGCCGCAAATTGACCCAGTCAGTCTTGCAATCCAAACTCAAAAGTCCGTTCCAGACAAAGATCGTGCGAGGATAAAGGTAATGAATAAGGTAAAGTACAATACATCCTACACCGTAAAAAGAAAAACAATAATCTAGTATGCAGCAAACAACTCTCAGACTTCCTGGCTTTCCTTCTTGCCCTTTGATGTTTTGCTGGGCAACAACTCGGGGTTGATAAATGGTACAACACCACCTTGCGAGATCACAACAGCGCCAAGGAGCTTGTTCAACCTAGAGTCACGTTGATAAATCCGATTCGAGAACAAGTTACCGGGAACATACTCCTCGTCATTCCGGATGGCCAATTGCAAGTGCCGGGGTACAATACGTTGCTTTTTGTTGTCGCGTGCTGCATTTCCGGCTAGTTCAAGAATTTCAGCAGCCAAGTATTCGAGGACAGCAGCGAGGTAAACTTTGACATCATGAGTAATTTCAAAAGAAATTTCGAAGGAAAAATCTACCAGGTGCGCCATTTCCTATGCGCTGAGCGTAGTTACCCTTCTTCAAGAGACGATGTACACGACCAACAGGGAACTGAAGACCAGCCTTGGCCGAACGCGACTGCGACTTGGAAGCGGTTTCGCCAGCAGCCTTGCCGCCGGACTTGGCTTTTCCACCTTTTCCAGACATTGCGGTTATGTTTGATAGGAGATCGGTTGGTTGATTGGGGTTGTAGCGCGACAGGAGAGCGAATATGGGGGCGTCGGATTGTGAGTGACGAGCCTTTTATAGTCCCGCGCGGAATGGTCGAAATAAGGTTTGTCGATCAACAATGACGCGACGCGGGTGCCAAACACGACCACACGCGTCTCATGTGGTATTTATGCCTCGCGCGACATGTTCGCACTACTCCATACATCCATTCCCTTGCTAGCCGACCTTCTCGTTCAACGATAACCACATATTCACCATGGTCGCCGCTCCTCCTTCTACCGCCTCCAAAGCACCCGCTAAAGCGCCCGTAACTAGCAAGGCCACCAAGAAAGCCGCAAAGACGTCGGGAGCTGCACCAGTAGAGGGCGAGAAAAAAAAGAGACGAAAGGTCCGGAAGGAGACGTACTCTTCTTACATTTACAAGGGTACGTCGTTTGTTTGGTGTATTTGCTTTTGCTCACTGGCGGTTGCAGTCTTGAAACAGGTCCATCCCGATACTGGTATCTCGAACAAGGCAATGGCAATTCTCAATTCATTTGTCAATGATATCTTCGAACGGATAGCCACCGAGGCATCCAGTGAGATTCTCTCTTCAGTCGCGGTAGTACTAGCAATTTGACAGTCCTCCCAGAACTTGCATCGTACTCCAAGAAATCTACAATTGCATCACGAGAGATTCAAACGGCGGTCCGTTTAATCCTTCCTGGTGAACTTGCGAAGCACGCTATCTCTGAAGGCACGAAGAGCGTCACGAAGGTGCGTGAATTTCAAAGTATCAGATGACGTGTCCTAATCATTCTGTCAGTTTTCAACATCCGCTGCAAAATAGATCGTTCGGTTTTTTTCGATGACGTATTTACTGGGAGAGCGCTGTATGTTAGGTGTATGCACTACCTTATTTTTCGATTGATCTCATCCGACTGTCGCACAATATTATCCCTCTGCCTTTGACATGTCTGCACACGAGAATTAGCCGGAACTTTCTTTTTCCCATTTTCCCAGGAATTCGGACATCTCCGGCCTGTTTCAGAAAAGGCAACGGAATAACTCCCGTGCGTTCTTGTTGCCGACCTTCTTTCGCAGCAGATTCATCTGACCGCGGCGAACTTCGAAGTGAGAACTCTTAGCAGCTACCGTACGTGATAATACGTCCAGGGCCCCCAAACTGAAATGAACGGGATTCTCTGTGACGTACCAGGAACAGCGACGAGACAAGATCGGAACTCGATCATGGTTTGGGACTTTGACCTTGGCAAAGACGACTCCCGGTGCTTGGGGTGATTGCCGATCACTCTTGTACGCACATTGTCAGGACTTCTCGAGCGTAAAAACAGATCAGACAGCGGACCGCACCCCGCACCAAGAAAAAAATTGAGGAAAAATGACACACATACCTTGGCGGCGTGGAACCCGTTTACCCTCAGTGACAAAGTCACCACATCCCAAGGCGGTTTTACGCTCCATCATGTCGGTCTTAACGGCGATGCTGATACCGCTGTGTCCCCACGCCCGCTGCCATCTCACGGTGATCTTGCGCTGCCCGACATGTCTGGTCGTCCCGAGACACGGTGCCACTCACCCTGGTCCATGACGCGCGACAGGCGCGACAGGAATCAACCGCATAAATGACGCGTATACACACAGAGTGGCTCGCATATCGATCCTCGAAAATAAGTGGCCAGTGTTTACAGTATCCCGTTCTGGTGGGGCATGACAAAGACAATAATTCCATTGGTAACATGCCATCCTTGGACAGCTGTCCTCGTGTCTCGAGTGTATTCGGCTGGAGCCGTCACCCCCTTTCCCGCGGGTTGATCAGCTGGGGAGGTCCCAGCGCTTTCTTCCGAAACATGCATCAATGTTCGAGGGCCGCTCATTGGACACCGCTGGGTCATGTGCAGGTCGTACCGCGCCACAAGGTTGGCGGCGCTCCGCTCACGGACCCACCTTCCGCATCCTTCAATTGTCTCTATTCAATCGGCCGATCCCGATGCTCGTCTTGGCCTCAGTTGCTGCTGTCACAGCCCCTTGCACGTCAGGACCAGTTGATCCAATGGTGACTTGGTAGAACCGTCACTCGGCCGTGACGCATGAGAGACGACAGACATGCCGTGTCCCGTGTCGAAAATTTAACTTTATTTTTAATTCTTCCCGTCGGCCGTTGCTTGTAACACTTGCGTGCACATTCCATGCCAGCACCGGTGCAAGGTCTTCATGCTCGGACTATTCCCCCCAGAAGTCACAAGTACGATGGTCGGATCAAACCGTGGTGTGGTGTCCCCCCTTCTCCACGCAAGTAGCGGTACCTTTCAAGTTCTCGAATTGTTACGCCCCTGCTGGAATCTATGTCGTCGTAACTTTCGCGGGAGAAGAACGAAGTTTACAGCTGTGCGAGATCCCATTTCACACGGCGGAACGGTTGGGAGCCGTTTCCACAGGCATCCCAGTCACAGGTACGACATCATTTTAGCTAATGTGGTTTCTCTCTCTCGGAGATGTCATGCATTCACACACGTGTCCCGATATGTGCCGTCAAGTCATAACCAGATAGGCTTGCTATCCACGAGTATAGCGGTCGATCCATGATCTCACGAGACCAATGATAGGATATTACCAGGGATTGCAAAATCGTACGTGAGTAACGTTACATGTAACTGGAGGGCCGAGATCGAGTCAATAATATAAGATGTACTGTTGTAACGCTGGTGCTACAAGTGCAAGGTCTAGTGGAAATCAAACGTGACAACGGGAAAGAGAGGGAGTAGTGTCCGATCGTGTCTCATGAATTGATCATGATTTTGATAACCATATTTCCGTCCTCGTCTGTTCCGCGCGCTAAGAGCTGGAAAGCTCGTTCCGCATCTTCAAGGTCCATGGAGTGCGTCACCAGCTTGCTAACGTTTTCTAGCTTTCCGGAAGCAATGAGAGAGAGGGCGTCGGCGTAGGTGTTTGCGTAACGGAAGGATCCCTGGATGTCGACTTCGCGCAAGGCAGCTGCCGACAGGGGTAGCATTACATTTCGGGTACCCATTCCAACAAGCATAACTTTGCCGCCAGTAACGGCAGCCTTTGAACATCGGGTAAGCGTTTCATACGAATCAAAGATAAATACCCTGCTTACGTGTATGGACATCTGAATACACGGCTCGGCACCAGTGCACTCGAACACGACATCAAAGCCGTCGGGGACCTCAAAAGTCGACAATACACGTGATGCAGTTTCTCTGGCGATGCAAAGTTGCTCTTCTGGCGTTTTGGATGTTTTGTCAATGGAGAGGCAGCATGTTTGGGAGGCGAAGCCGTTGGTTTTGGCGAAATCCAATCGCTGTTGGTTGATGTCGATGGCCATTACTTGAGCGGCGCCATACGACTTGGCAAGGGCACACGCAAGGACGCCGATGGTGCCGGCACCAAACACGAGAACGCGCTGGCCCTTGGAGAGACCCGCGCGTCTGCCGGCATGTATGAGGACGGAAAGAGGCTCCGCCAGCGCAGCTTCTTCGAAGCTACAGCTTTCGGGCAGACTGACGTTCCGATGTCAGACGAGGGCTTTACCGTGGAGATTAGCGAAGCACTTACGGATGAAGGACGTGTGCGGGATGATTCATGCGATTTTGAAGCGTGCCGTCAAGATGGGGAAAAGTCTTGGCGCTGCTGGCGAAGCGCAACCCTTTGCAGAGGTTGTAGCGTCCGGAATCACAGTAGTCGCAGTGTCGGCACATGACGCCCGCCTCTATTGCGACGCGCTGACCAGGCACGAGATGGTTTACACCGGGGCCAACTGAGACAATCACGCCTGCTGACTCATGGCCGAGGACAAGTGGGGCTTGGATGGCAAAGTCGCCGTTCCGCCCCTCGAGGTAGTAGTGCACTGCGAAGAGGTGTCATGGACAAGAGGGAACGGAGAGGAAAGAAAGACGCACGGTCGCTTCCGCAGAGACCTGTCTTGCGGATGGCAACCTGTGCCTGGTTGTACTGTGGTGGCCAGACGGGGCGGTCTTCGACGCGGAGGTCCTTGGGGCCGTAGAGGACGGCGGCGCGTTGAGTGGGAAGCTGGGCGGGAGACATTGGGCGGGCAGGAAAGTGGATGGGGGGCTTGAATGGGACGGGGAAAAGGCCATAGGGATAGTCTTATAAGGTTTGCAGAAGGAACGATCGCATGAGGAGGCTCGCCCGGTACGAAATACAGACAGATCTGGCCGGGCCGTGTATCCGAGCGTATCTAAGTAATGACATAAACGCATCACGGACTGTGACATCTCCATCATGCTTCCGTCACAGCACAAGTGCCGATTTCTATTCCTCAAATTTATGTATTACATCCCGATTTGGAAGTACATTCACCTGCACAAGTCGAGATCCAGATGACATTTCACTCGTTTTTCGTTATGTCCTCTCTCGGAACGTCGGCCCTGGTGCCGATCAGCGGGGTAGATCAGACGCACTCCCTTGGCCTGCGCATGAATTTAAAAACGCCCTCTTGGTGCGACTTCCTCGTGCCCGACTCGTCATGGATCCCACACCAGCCGTGCCCTCGTCCCGTCTGTTCGACTTGGCCGCCAAAAATGTTCTCATCACCGGGGCTACTAGGGGTAACGTACTCGTTCCTCTCATGTGCTCTGTAAATCATTGACCCATGTCTTCCTCTCCGTTTATGCAATCTGATACCTTACCTGATTACCCCTCCAAATGTATTAATCTAGGCATCGGTGCTGCCTGTGCCATAGCCTTGGCTCAGGCCGGTGCTTCTATCTGCCTGGTCCAGCGAGAACCCCCTTTAGGCTCTGAACCGAACACTACGACCGCTGATGCCATACGCGCGCTCGGGGGCACTGTCAATATCGCATATTGCGATCTTGCCGACTTGGACGCTGTCAGAGATCTCTTTCCCAAGGCCCTCGACCTCATGGGCGGCGCCATACACATTCTGGTTAACTGCGCAGGGATACAACGCAGATCACCGAGCGTCGACTTCTCAGAGAAAGACTGGGATGATGTATGTCATCCCTTTTCATTCCTTCGGCTCCAACTCCTTTCTCGCCTCATCTCATCAATCTCTCGAACCCTGCATATGACTAATCGCTTCCTAGGTTCTCAATGTAAACCTCAAAGCAGCCTGGCTCCTCTCACAAGCAGCTGGCCGGCACATGGTTCCTCTGCGCAGAGGAAAAATAATTAACTTTTGCTCCCTCCTGACCTTCCAGGGTGGGATCACAGTCCCAGCATATGCCTCTGCGAAAGGAGCGCTCGGTCAGCTGACCAAAGCCCTCAGTAACGAGTGGAGCCAGTACAATGTCCAAGTCAATGCCATTTGTCCGGGATATGTTGCCACTGATATGTGAGTTGTCTATCTTTGATATCTCGGTTTCGTGTGTGGGCCTCAAAGTATATTCATATCACCCTCGCACGCCGTTCCGCCGGTACATGATTCGGCGGAATTGGGGCTTGGTGTCAAGCACATGGAGGGTATTATTATCTTTTGGACACGGAACTGATTACCTTTCTGTTGCGTGGTCTTCCTTTCCTAGGAATGAACGGCTCCTGGCGGACGAAACGCGGTTCAAGCAGATCTCGGAACGTATTCCCGCCGGAAGGTGGGGCGATCCCAAGGACTTTGCGGGACCCGTCGTATTTCTCGCTAGTGACGCAAGCCAATACGTATGCGGAGAGTTGTTAGT
>JBBPLQ010000446.1:7944-22264 GCA_038089855.1 Royoungia palumana
GTCATATCAGCGTCACAAGAGCATGGTTTTTCACGACGGATTGATCACACGGACTCAAAGTTGTGTAGGACTTTGGAGAGGAAGGGAGCGCACTGCTCGCCTTTACAATGAACCCAGGACACCTCACATCATTGTCGACGGCGTGAAATATTGATCGCTAAAAGGGGCACCATTTGTCCACCTCAAGCTTCATGGCAATACATACCAAATATGACTGAAGTGGAACACGAAAGTGGTCTGGTATTACTCCGTATTGGTGGATAGGACAAAGCACCCAGTTACGATGCTTTCCTAGTTTAGAATGACGGAACTAAGTGGATGAGATTTCCGTGTATAGATGACAATATAATGTGGAATGTGGAATGTAGAATGGACCCACTTCGTTCCTTCATGTATGGACCACATTGACAAGACTCGCTATAAAATGCGACCAGTCTGTGGCCGGGAGCAGAAGTCTCTAATAAACGTCCGCACTTCTGGCCACAGACAAGTCCACATTTTGTAACAAGTCAGTCACCATCTCTTGCACCCATACGCCTTCAGGACTGGTTCTTTGATTTCGGAAACATCATGGCTCCATTGGGAACACGATCAAACACCAACCCTACTCCTGCCCGGGGTACTCTGATGGTAGACCCCACAACCCTTCGGGGCCTTCCCCGTGGCGAGCTGCAGAAGCTCGCCAAGGTATGCACAATCACCCTGATGCTACCCCGAGACTGACAATACGTAGGCCCATCAAATCAGAGCAAACATGAAGAGCAACGACATCATCGAAGAACTTTTGAAGCTACCGGGGCCTAAATCAAGACAGACTGGGTGAGTGACGACGAATCTCTTCGGATGAAACACTGACGATGTACACTGTAGGCCCGTAACAGAGGATCGTGGGGAAGGACCATCCAGGCTGCCTATGTACGAAGACTTCTCGTCATCTGAAGAGAGTGGGGAATGGGACATGGCTCGATATGGCCTCCAACCAGGCAAGTCCCAGATATTCGAGACATGTCCCTTATCTAAGTGTCATGCCGCCAGAGGACATCGAAGATAGTCCAAATCCGGAGTGGGAAGCACTCCAGCACGACCTACGAAGTATCGAAAACAATGACGAACAGTGGGAAGTCCGGCCGACGGCATCCGGGGCGACGGAATTGTACGAGAGTACCGGCAAGGATGTAACAACCCATGACGAAGCGTTCCTCAATGGACCAGCGAAAAAAGAAGAGGTCCTCCGAGCATTGCAGACGTTCAAACAGGTATCGGCACGACACACCGACCTCAAAGAACGCCTGGAGGACTTGCGCTGGGGCGGGGCCCGATCTTGGAGAAGGATCGAATTATTGCGCGCCGCATTGCGCAACAAGAGCATGCTCCGAGAAAGGATGGAGACAATCATGGTCCATAAGAATCGCCGTCTAGGAGCCCGATGGGAACAGGCCAGTAGTCATCCAGAGAATCCGGGAAATGGCAAGGGAAAGTGAGTGCCGCCTCTCTGTATGCATTGAATGCGAGGACTGATGATCTGAACAGACAACGATCCCCACGAAGTGTACGGCAAGCACGAGCAAGGATTGTAGCTAGACAAGAGGCGGAAGCGCACCAGCTCGCAGCTCGGATGGCACAGGACGCGGTATAGCCTAGATCCAGGCCAGAGCGTCGGGTTCTTCCACTCATGTCAATACTATCACAAACCACCGTCCTCTATCAGACGTCTTGTCTACCTGTAGATTACTGTAATGTACGTCATCATTTCCTCGGTTCAGTTGAGAATTGGGGAGAGACAAAACCTAGCAGGGCGTCACATCAGTGGCACCATCGATCAAACTGGTCGCGGTCTTACGGGAGTAGTAGTCTCCTCGAACCGGTCCTGGGCTTCAAGTAAAGAAAGGTCGTCTTTGATCCTAGCTTGCGTTGAGAATTGCAGATGGGCTATCTGTTCGTCTCGAAAACTACCCGTCCCGTAAGCGAATGCAGTAGACTATATGTCCACACGGGGGGTCGATATTCCAAAGAACGAGCGATGATATGTTTGCGTGTGATGGTGGCACTCGAGTTGAAACCCAGCTTTGACAATTGCGGTGTGTTCTCAATTGCCTAGAAAGAAAATAGACCAAGAAAATTCAAAGTTTCAATCTTCGGACGGTCGTTTCACGACGAGACACTCAAAAAGCTTGTCAAGTCGGTCATTTTTATTTTATAGTCTACAACGAGGAAGGCAAGGATTAAGAAAATAACTCGTGCAAGAACACAGTCAAGGCAAAATAAGTAGGCAGTTATAGTAGAAGAGGAGAGCGAGAAGATTGAGGCCAAAATGACACCAAGACATGTTTTAAATTCTTTCTATCGCCTCCTAAAGCCGGTTTACGGAACACCGCTTGCACACGAGAGTCTGACAACGGATACAGCGCTGAAACCGATGATTAGGGCACTGACATCCAAAGTACAAGCAAATCGCTCACCATCAAGAAAACGGGTAGAAAATCCCCGCACTGTTCGCACTCCCCGGCGCCATGTCTGTACCTCCAGAAATGTTGATAACATTCGTGATTTTCACGCAGTACTTCCAACCGTTGACGGACCCGTTCCGCATGCACCGCAGGCTGAAGTTCCGCAGCCTGGTTGCCGAATTGATTACGGACTCGTCTCTCGGCGTCGTTCAGAAGCTGCTCCTCGTCCCACTGCCGACAGCCACAGGTCTTCCATTGCGCAGAGCACAGATAGCAAAATTGAGTTGAGCAACGACAGGTGATATGATAACATCCCTGACTGAGTTCAACAATAGCATGACACCCTGGACATGTCTGCCAATTGTTCGCAGCGGCCATTTTCCGCAATTCCACCATCGATTGCTGCTCGGAGCAGTCTTCTGCCGGGTGGGCAGTTTTTTTACACTGAGAACAGACGATAGTGTCACAGTGGTCACAGACGAGGTTCCTCTTGAAATATCCTGTGGCACCGAGGAACTTGGAGCACCTCGGGTTGGGACAATATACTCGGGATGGGGCGGGTATCAAGTATTCGCGACTTTTGATAAGAAGCTCTCGACGTAGGGCAAATGAAATGAAGCTGAAAACTCCGGACTCTAGTGGGAGTGGTTGGCGACAGCAGCGAAGCGGATAAAGACTCTCGTCACGAAGAGACGTCTCTACAAGGTTCACAAGACACCCCCTACAATAGTAGTGAGCACAAGGGGCTTTGAAAGAGCGGTTCACAATAACAGCGTCCCCGCAAATGACACATTCAAGATTATCGGCGAGACCCCTTATCCTAGTTTCAGTTACGTGGGGGGTCCAAAGGAGATGAGGCTCACTTAAGAGAATCTCGATGTACTGTGCTCGGAGTCACCGGGGTGGCGAGATGAAGATTTTCCATTCCTGGGTTAATGGTTTCGACGACTGATCGTGTGGCATTATTGAGACGTCGGTGGTTCCAGGGGTCAGGTTCTCTAAGGACGGTCAGTGGCTGCAAAACAAAGCCGTACTTAAATTTACCGAAGAGGCTGATCTAAACTCTGCTCCATCATCCGTTGGGCAGCCGTCTGTTGCGGCAAATCATACCCTTCATCGAGGGCAACAGCTGCGCGGTGGTCATCACGCTCAGCCTGTTCCAGGAGCGCAATTCTGCCAATGTGACGTGCATCAGATTCGATGGCACGGTCCACGCTCGACGCAAATTGGTAATCTCTCAAGGTACCGACCAGCGCATTCAATGAGGAGGCCTGGAGATTGAGTGCGAGATCCTCATCGCTAATGGGAGCATCCTCCCGCGCCTTGCCTTTTCGTGTAGTTTGGATAGAAGCTATGTCGTTGAGTACCAACTGAGCGATAAGGAGCTCTGACGCTGGGTCAGAGATTGGTTCGTGTGGATGGAACTCAGCGGCAAAGTTTCCGGTGGCCATGGTGGTCGGGAAGGAAGATCTGGTCTGGGTTTGAAACCCCCTCAAAGATCGTGCATATTCATGCCAAGCGCTGAAGACGACTGCTCACTAGCGCTCACGCCCGCGTCTGTGTTTGCATCGAGGAGTCGCTCGACGGCTCCGACTTTCTGGCCGAATTTGTGACATTGGCTCTCTAAAGCGAGCGCAACTTCTTGAATCCACTCTTTCAAGCTGTACTCGATTGTATCTCTGAACATGTCTCCATGTCCACCTCCCGCCCCGTCGAAATGGGTCCTCGATACCCGTCGCGAACACCCGGTCTACACGCGGTTAGTCGCCATTTCTTACGAGTGCCCTACTGAGACCTCACGTCATGATTCACCTGATCAGACCTTTGGTTGGCTCCGAACTTGCTATGCAGGGATATTGGAATGCCTTTGATGCGTAAGTTGTTCATGATCGCAATACAAGTTTCAAAAGTGCAGCAGAATTCGGGCTTATCATCAATAGAGATGGCGAAGTTTGCATCGGCGTTGATTTCACCTCTTCATTGAGTACAGGAGAACTCAGTGGCCGTGCTCGCGATGCCCTCTCTAAGCTTCGGTGAGAACGCTTTCACTGTGCATCATGTGTGTCTCACAGCGCCTCATCATATCGCAGCTTTCTGTGTCCTATCATTGCTTGCACGGTAGAAGATGCTGAATCCCCTCGATGGGTATATACTCCGTCCAGTGATCGGGGGACTTGGCTCGATCTCGCTTTCGTGGTCGAAGAACGAGGCGAATTACTTGACCAATCCGAGTTTATTCGGAGAATCAACCTCACGCGGCTCCCTTACACAGACGGCAAAGGGACCACCATTCTCTTCAGAGTGTACTTACTTGCGACTTCCCAGCAAGGCGACAGTAACGACAAGGAATATGGACTATACTTTCATGGAACTCACGCCATCATAGATGCAGGACCTGCAATCCATGCGCTAAACCTAATGTGTGAATGGATGTCTGGAAATGGCTTGGACGTCAAAGTCATGCCTTCGGAAGAGTGGAGGAATCTTCCCGTAGATCCCATCACTGCGACGGGTGGACCATCGCCAGAATGGGAAACATATGGAAGCCAACTCCTGCAAGAGTTCGTTGAACAGGACGCTCGGACCACGGTAGGTTTGATTCCACGATATGCTAAAGGATAGTGATTCAAACTACAGAATAGCCTTTCCATACCCTCTCTCCTCCACCTTGCCCACCCAACAATCTAGAGCCACCGCTTCGTTACACTACGTCTCTGTCAGAGTCTGAAACAGCTGCAATCATTGCTCGAGCAAAGAAGCTTGGGGTTTCTGTTACGACACTTTTTCACGCTGCACACTGTTTAGCCCAGTTCAAAATGAATCCGATCCCGGAGAACATAACTGAAGTCGATTTTTCGTCCCCTTCGACAGTGTAAGCCACATATCTCCGTAGGACTCCGGATATATCTGATTTCGGTTCATGACTTTGTCTTCAACGCAATGCCACGTCTGCTTCAGTGTTTCCCTTGAGCGATATATGAAACCACCCGTCAACCCGAGGACACACCTCATCTCATCCTTCACTCTGCTGCCATTGCGCTTCTCGATGGTCCAACCATTGATGGAAAGCAATGAGAGAGGAAGACTGTACGCGACAATGAAATTACTCCAGGAACACTTTGACAGATACTTGAATAACCCCTGTCTTCCCCATATACTGACTGCAACGCAAACTTTTACACCTCCTGGAACCGAGGACCAAGCCGTACCCAAGCCTATGGATGAAGTGCGAGTGGAGGAGATATCATTTCCCCCGTGGTCTTGTGCTTTTAATAACTTGGGCGTGTTGGAAAAGAAACTGCAGATGCGACACGGGGAGATCATTGTTCAGAACCTGCGGATTGGAAATCGTTTGAGAAATTTCATGTAAGCGTTGTTGTATGGTTCCCTCAGCTTCGCATGGGTTTGCTAACATTTCTTTTTCTTCCCCTCCTAGGACCGTCCATATGTGGGCAATGCATTCAAAATTCTGCTTTCATGCTCAGGTAGGTCATCCTTTATACGCTAGTGGTGCCATCTTTATCCCATGCAACATACTGTTCTGACTCTTCGTATGCCAGGGCTCTCCCGCGTGGGGAGAGGAAACGATCAAAACGCTGCTAGACGAGATGGTGAGGATTGGGCTCCTTGTTTTGGACGACTCTCCGTCATAAAGCATGGAGCTACGGGGGTTCGAGTTGTCGCACTACGCTAGTGTCATTTCAGCCAAGTATACTTAGTTCGAACATGTTTGCCTACTTAACTCGGAGTTTGGAGAGTACGGTTTCCAAAAAGTTGCACAGCCACTTGGGTAAAGACTCGTTAGCCTTGTTCATGTCAGCGCCTGTTCGCCGAACGTCCGCGCGTTGCGCTCGTTTCTCTGAACGGCGCGCATTTGCAACAACCACTCACATCCCTCGTCCGCCCCCTCCTGCAGAAGACCCCCCCACCGAGACCTTTTCAGCCCCGTCAAAACCTAAACTTTACTACACACGCCCTCCTCCGCGTGACGACTTGCCCCAGATACAGGTACTGCCTTTCGTCTCTACTTGCTGCTCTGGCGGGATTGAAGTGCTCGCACAGAAACGATGGCCGTTCGTTCTCGCGTTTGCTGCGCTCGGGGTATCCGGATGGGCTGCGTTTCTCCTCGTCGCGATGAATCAAGAACGTCTGTCAAGCTCTGTCGTACGCCAGATTCTGCAAACCGCACGGGATGATAAGGAGTTGCAGGTTGCGTTGGGTGATGCCATACGGTTCGAACCGACGTGGTATCTCAACGGTGACCCGTGGATCAACGGTTCTGTGCGTGTCTTGCCCACCGTGCTTATTGGTTCTCATGCCGTGCGTTCTATTATAGATCAATCTCCCACAGGGAAATGTCGACGTGAGCTTTCGGCTAAAAGGGCACCGAGGTGAGGGATGCTTCTCTGTCGAGCGTGGATGGTACGCTTGATGCACTGCCAGGCAGCGGAACGCTCTACTTTACCAGCATTCGTAAAGCCAAGGGTGAAGCATTCACACCGCGTACGTCCTTTGATCGCCGCCGTACCATCCGTCCACCCTTTACGAAACTCTCTACAGTTCGATTTAGGGTTATCTGCGATGATGGCAGAGTCATCAACATTCTTCCGCAATCTGACAGCGTGGCTAGACCGCAATCCCAATAAAAAATCGTTTGTTATTTTCGTTTCCAGCTTGTTGGTGTGATTTAGAAGCCCCATGGGCCCATCAATGGCGATGGTGCCTGTGCAACGCTGCAGCGCCGCTGTTGGAAATTCAAATGTTAGCCTAGCGGCGAGGCAGTGCAATAGTCGATATCGTCATTGATATCCGTAATGATTACTGGTATCCCTTTAACACACATAGCACCTGGCGCGAGGCATGTGCATATGGTTGCCAAGCGCTAAGACTTGTACCTGGAGCATTTAAAACGGACCGAATGCATTATGTCACGGTATCATCATCACTTACATCAATGGCGGTGACGGTGAACCACATCAGCGTGTTAACGATCGGTGGGTCGAGGAACATTGGATACTTTTCTTCGAGAAGACTCCTTGGCATGTCTGGTTTTCATATGATTGGTGCTGCGCTGAACGATAGGGGCACAGACTTGGGAGCTACGGTCACATTCCTTCTGAGAAAGCCGAGTGTGTTTGACGGCGACGAAGCGATTCAAGAGTATGTTCGTTCCGGCAAAGCAAGACTTGTTCAGGGCGACGCGCTCGTGAAGGAAGATGTCAAACGCGCTTGGGCTGCTGCACGAGGCGATGACGGCAAGCCTGTCGACGCTCTCGTGTTCACTGTCGGTAGGTGCCGTCGTTCCTTGTTTGATCTCACGCGTCACGCTCGGCAGGCGGGACGCCCCACTTCAAGCTCACTCAAGGTTTCGTGATTTCTCCTCCTAATCTCGTGACGCAATCTATCCTCAACTGCCTCGAGACGCTCCCAACGCCGCATCCGAACGTCATCGCCATTTCATCCGCTGGGGTGACTCGCGAGGGACGCCAGGCGCTCCCGTTCCTCCTCAAGTCGTTTTACAGCTACTGCCTCTCTGTTCCCCATGCGGACAAGTGCGGCGCGGAAGAAGCGCTGGCGTATTGTGCCGGTTGGGAATGGCATACGGAGGATAGTCCTGGGCCAGAGGTGCTCGATAAGGGCTGGAGGGCGGGTGTGGACCTGCCAGCGCCAGGAACGCTAAAGAACGTGGTGGTCATTCGGCCCGCGTTGTTGACGGATGGGGCATGCCGTGCGGATACTCAAAAGCCGGGGCCATCGGGGTCGCAGTATACGGTGAAAGAAGGGGACTTGGCAGGGCGGTGGACGGTTTCGAGGAAGGACGTGGCACATTTCCTGGTGGAGTGTGTGATCAAGGACTGGGATGAATGGAAGGGCAAGCGCGTCAGCATTGCGTACTAATGATCGGGTTCAGACTTGGCTACAGCGTGGGTTTGCCATACTAGCTCAGAGTCTGTGCTTTCATACATGAGAATGAAAACTTGGCAATCTTCCGTCGCAGGGAACCTGTGCAAATTTTGTTGACGTTAGCGGCCCCAGACGGCCGTATCAGTGGCCGTTTTCACGGCAGTAGGGCGACCGTACCGGTATGTATCAACTTGAACTTCTCACAATAAGGGTTGACGACTTACAAGGGTTTGCATGTTTTCATGATAAGGGCCAAGACTCGAATCTATCGACAGATCTCGATGTGTTTCGGTAGTTCCTAAGCGGCATGTCCTCCGTGTCAGGCGTCCCAGGTACCGAGACTGACTCGGCTCTACAGCCTAAGCCGTCACTACAACCGAGGTTTGAGTTGTGTCCTTTGCATTTTATCCATCCGAGTCTTGTCACCTCAAGTTCCACCGACTCTTCTGACACGTCGCCCTCCCCCTGCCGTTATCGTCTCGATGCAACGCGGTCATTGAAAGCCTTGTTCTTCGTCCTCAAGACTTTCTTGGATGCTGTCATTGTACGACCTTGTTATCCCCCCGCGGTATGCTCTGACATGTTACAGTTTTTGTCTTCTTCAAAAGACGAATTCTCAGCTCCGAGTCTCGGGGCGCCAAGTACGATGACGCGGTTCACGTGCTAGTGTGAGTAGTCTTGCACAGCTCGCAATAGCTGCATCTCTTGTAGCATCTAGATCTCGATCTACATCATGATACGGTGGGTCCGCATTGCGCCCGATGCTCCTGCCAAGCTCAGCGAGGAGGTCAAGGTTTTCTCAGGAGGCGCAATTCGCCACAAACTCCGGAGAAACTCGTCCTCATGTCGCTATAATATCGTTTCGGAATAAGAATGAAGACCTTATCGATCTTGGTTTTACGGTTCTCGGGTGCCTCGATGCCCGCCGGAGTACGACATCGTCGGATTTCCAGACACTCTCGTTCAATCGTGCCCGACAAGCTAGACTCCAAAGGCTGGGTCGCATTTCGCTTAGCACTTGGTCTATTTCACCACCATCGTCCCAGCTTTGCTTGTTGGCCACAAGGTCTCGGTTGGAAAGAATTTCGAGCGCCACGATTCGTCGAAACGAACAACTCTATTGGACACTTGGTCGGGTGTTCAATATTTTTTTAATTATGATAGGGGCAATGCCTCTACACCCGCTCTGTCTGCGAATCAACGTGCCTGTCTCTTGGCCTGTCTAATCGGGTAATAACGACTTTCAGGGTGCAAGTACATTTCACAACGTAAACGGATTACCGGTAACAAAGATGCGTGGGTAGCAAGTGATGAGCGCTCGGCGGTGTAGGTAATTCGGCAGATATAGGTCAAGGGCCACCATACCATGGTCCAGGCCCTGACTTGGAGTTGGCGAGGCACATATAAAGAGCGGATAGCATGATACTATTGACCACGTCACAGTCAGGATGTCTCAGCTTTCTTCCCCCCTTCCTCAGTCACCTTCCCTCCTTCCACCGCCATCACTATGGGTCCTCGATGCTAACCGTAACCCTCCCGTGTATACTCGGTTAGTCTCATTGCTACGCATACTATTTCAGTGCCTGATTGACGAGCCGCGTATATTATCACCAGAGCTATGATGGGCTCTGAGCTTGCTTCACAGCGAACCTCAATCGCCCTTGGAGGGTGAGTGATACCCCTTTGACGTCACGACAGTTTGACTGATCTTAGAACAGCGTCGGCGACATATGTCTTGGTCTCAATCTCACCTCCTCGCTGACGATACAAGAGATGAGAGAACGCACTCGCCGAGCGGTCGATAAACTCCGGTGAGGATGTTTATGTACCTTACGCAAACCCCTTGCGGTGGACTGACCAGCTTCCTGGGTCCTAGCTTCGTGTCTCCCCTCATCGCATGCACTATAGAGGGGGACATACGATCCCCCCGATGGGTATATACCCCATCCGCTGACCGGGAAGCGTGGCTTGATCTCGCCTTCGCCGTCGAAGACCGAGGAGAGTCGCTCAACTCATCTGACTTTGCAAACTCGGTTGTCCTCAACAAACTCCCGTATGTGGACGGGAAAGGGACGACTGTTCATATCAGGGCCTATCTCCTCACAACCTCCAAAGTACGCGCCGATAACACGAGAGAATATGGCCTATACTTCCACAGCGCGCATTCCATCATGGACGCGACTCCTGCACTCTACGCGCTGAACTCGATGTTGGAGTGGATGACTGGCAAGGGACGGGAGGTCACGATCGTACCTTCGATTGAGTGGAAGAACCTTCCTGTGGATCCGATTACTGCAACGGGAGGTCCACACAAGGAATGGGGGACATCGTCCGGCAGGCAATTCCTAGAGGAGCTTGAGCGGCAGCAGGCCGAAACTACAGTGAGTATTACAGAGTGCTTCCTCGAGCATCTGCGTGTGAGTGTTAATGTAAACGACTTCTAGAATTATATTACTCTTCCCCGTCCATCTCGGCCAATCAATATGGCAGAGAAACCGCTCCACTATGTCATAACGTTATCGGAATCCGAAACAGCCGCAATTGTCGCGCAGACGAAGAAATTAGGGATTTCTATCACGGCGTTGTACCAGGCAGCAAATGCGTTGGCGCAGTTGAAGATCAATCCAGTCAATCCTGGAGCCAACGTCGATTTTGCACTTGAACTGATTCCGTGAGTGGCGCTCCCCACCATGTCGACGCTGGAACGCGGTTTGCTCACGTCATTTTACCTGAATCTTCAGCATATCCCTGCACCGTTTTCTTAAACCACCTGTCGATCCAAAGACGCACCTTGTTTCAGCACTCACTCCCTTGTCACTGGGTTTCTCCATCACCCGGCACTTGAAGAAACCTACGGAAAGGGAAAGACTGATCGCGATCGCGAAAGAAATCCATGAACGTCTTCAAAATCTGATGGCCAATCCTTGTCTTCCCCAGTTCGGAATCGTCCATGCCGCCTCGCCGCCGTCTAAGGACAACGGTCGGATGAAGAATCCATGGCGTTGTGGAGTGGATAGCTTGGGTGTCCTGGAGAACTTTGTGAAGACCGACCATGGAGTGATCACTGTCGACAGTATGACCGCGGGAAACCGCAAGGGACCCTACACGTACGTGGTATCATCACCCTTGTTCCGGTTTTCACGCTCGCTCACCCCGGTTATTTCGTCTTGCAGGACGCTGCATGTGTGGACGATGCACAAAAAGCTCACGTTCGACATTCAGGTGGGTTGCCTCGATGTCTGTGCGTTCCCTGACATCATCCTGATCTCGCGATGCCAGGCCGCCGCTGCCTGGGGAGAGAAAATACTAAGAACGATCGTGGAAGAGACCGCGAAGATCGGTTCTCTCATCCTGGACAATCGTCACGCAAAACTCTGAGAGATGGAATTTCGACTTTGAAAGTCGGACTGAACATATCTATGGCCCACTGTACGGTATTCTTGTGAGCGGGCAGCAGTATACCATATTCATATTTCAGTATGCATGGATATTACACCCTTATGTTTCTGTTAATGTTGGGGATCTTCCTTGAAATAAAGCAACCTTGTCATTCCGAGCATGAATAACTCGTCAGACAGTTCCAAAGTGAGCGACTCGGAGGGTTGAGCCTCCGCAACTTTTGATTGTCAAGGTGCGCGGCGTATGATACGCCTTCAAGTTATTCCGGTCATTCTGGTTACTAGATGGCATCCGACCATCAACGCTGTGCCGCATCAACGCCACGGTTCCTTTCCTTACCACCTGATGAATTGAATTTCAAACACTGATATCCTCAATGATTTTGCGGCCAGTCATTCCCGCATTCTGACCTCAATTACTGTAAAGGATTGGTCATAGACTCATAGTGCCTGTTCCACGCTGCGGCAGCGCGGAGGTGATGAGATCCCTGCATATAAACACATTACTTTGGTATAGGCAAATTGATTGCAAGCTATTTTCGCCTTACCGAGGCTACGGAAAGTTCAGACGTGTCCGGATTTCATCGACTTGGATGTTGAAGCCGTCGAGGATGGCGTAAACTGTTTGATTACGTGAAGAGACTTCCATCATTTGACTTACTCCTGTGTTCGTCATGGTCTAGTTGATGTGCGCTCTTTCCCGTCTGAGGTTTAGTCGTGCACGCACCCTTTGTCTGAGGTTCGTCGTCCTGATTCGTCCATATTACATGCCGGTTTTTCCTTCAAAGGAACGAACTAAATCTCGTCGCGTAAACCCGGTTAGGACTAGTCAAGAGACTAGACTCCAACAAGAAACCTCTTGCATTTATTACCAAACTTTTAATTGGGCGGTTGCCATAAAGTGCTCCTCCACATGTCATCGTGATCAATACCGAGCGAACGGGAGATGTCGAAGTTGAGAAGAGAGAGCATGATCCATGAGCGCTTGAGCGTCGATAAAGACCAAGTGACGATGCAGACCCGACTCGGAGGGAAACTGACAGGGAGTAGTGCAGTTAGCCTATACGACGCTCACATTCTTTTCCTCCTCTTAAACGCCCTCCATGTGAGGCACCAGACTGCACTCAACAAGCCCACTGGCGGAAGTAGCCAGCTCACCGTCCAACCCCATCCCACCGCCCTCTCTAGCTTTCCGATGCACGTCATCACCTCTCCATCGAGATCTATGAGTGAACCTGAATTTTCAATCACGAGGTCGGCATATGCAATCTTGGAAGTAATCGAGAGCTGAGAATTCAGTCGGGAGATTGCGTCAGCGCGAGTGGACTCGTCTCGCGCCATGAGGCGCTGCAGCTGCAGTTCCGGAGAACTGGAAAAGACGGCCAGCGAGTGAGAAAGCGGGACGAGTAACGTGAAAGCCCGACGTACCAGTACACCACGACGACCTCGCCCATCCACTTCCACAAACCGCCTTCGATCAACAGCGGAACATCCACCACTACGATTTTTTCGCCTCGCAGCCAAGCTTTGAGTACGCTCCAAAGGATCGCCCGTGTTACCGCGGGATGTACGATCTTGTTGAGAGCTTTCCGCTGTCTCTCATCATTGAAGATGATGTTACCGAGCTTCTTGCGATCAATGGGACGGGTGTGCCAGCCATGTTCGTCCGAATTGTAGTCGGAGGCGGAGTGAATGTTCGCAGAGGGGGGTATAAGTACACCCTTTCCGAATGCCTTGACGATTTGCTTGTGGCCACGAGTGCCAGGTTCAACGACCTGTCTGGCTATGAGGTCCGCGTCGATGATTGGGATGTCGTGAGAGGCGAGTAGTGCGGAGGCGGTCGATTTTCCTGTGGCAATTCCGCCTGTAAGACCGACGACTTGCGGTTGTAAGAACGGTAAGACAACGCTGGGAAGTAATGAGAAGAAGACAAATACCGAGCATCCAAGTGAAATCGAGCTGGCAAAGCTTGAAACTACTTACATAAACTTGAATCAAGGGTACTCTTCTTATTTGCCTCGACCAGCCATGTCGACGCTCCCAAAGCTTGTCTCAGGATTTACCGTCGTCCCTGTCGCATATGCCCACTCGACACATATCCTCTACGCTCGGGCCCATCGTTCCAAGTCTCAAGACGTCATATACCCAGAGGGAAGAACACTCTTCCTGGTCAACATCCCAGTCGATGCCACGGATCGCGAAATCTCACTATTTTTCAAATCGTGTGGGATGGTAGAGCGAGTGGTGTACGACCGCGACTCGTCGCACGACACGGTAGAAGGAGACGACGAGGAAGAACAAGCAGGAATGAGTACGGCTTCATCGCCGCCCCCAGATTCCCCGGGTTCGTCGAGCGAGGAACTTCCACAATCACCACAATCGAGAAAACGGCGACGCCCGAAAGAGGGTGCCCCTCCGAACGTCGTACCCCTTCCGTCCCTCTCGATACGCGCACTCCGAAAAACGGGCGGTATTGGTCATGTCATCTTCCTCGACGCCTCGTCGCTCGAAAAAGCACTCGTCCCGCTGACGAAACCACGGCCTTGGCCTTCCTCTGAGGAGCCACGAGGT
>JBBPLQ010000447.1:0-14960 GCA_038089855.1 Royoungia palumana
CCAACCAAGTCTTTTGACAAGACTTTCAATACAACCTCCACTTATGTCGTTCCAACCCATTTGTCCTTGAAGGACATATTCTAATTATAAATGCCTCATGCAAAACCTATGCTCAGGAAACAACCTGATTGGCTGCCACATATTCATAGCCTTATTTATAAACAACCAATAGGACAAGATCTGTTATGATTCCATTCCACAGAAGCTTGACGCTTCTCTTCCATTCTCAAGGCAGTGCCTTATCTATGACTCACAAACAGTCATTCCTTATCCTCCAATGACAATTAGGTACTGGATATCGTACCACCTTCCTTATTAGTGTACTATCATAAATAAAACCACACACAGTGGACACTATATAAACCCCATGTCAGTAGCATGCAATCTCTGGTTTAATCAACTTTGATACTTCCCTCACAAACACCCCTCCTAAGCTCAAAGCCTAGTCAGCTAATAGTTGACCACTATACAATCTCTTTCTTTGATGTTGCTTCAACATCTATGACTTCCAATTTCGTAAAGCCCAGGAGGCTGAAACAATAAAACCAAAAACAGAAAAGACCATAGAAGAACTCATACCAAAACAGTACCATGAGTATCTTGATGTATTCAAAAAGAAGGAATCAGAATGGATCCCACTCCGTAAACCCTGGGACCACGGCATTGAACTAAGAGACACCTTCAAACCTAAAAAGGGTAGACTCATACCATTGTCACCCGATGAACAGAAGGAAGTCTCCGACTTCATTGATGACCAAATGGCCAAGGGCTATATCCAACCTTGTAAATCAGAACAAACGCTACTAGTGTTCTTCGTCCCTAAAAAGGATGGACGGAAATGGATGGTCCAAGACTACTGTTACCTAAATGAACACACAGTCAAGAATAATTATCCACTTCCTCTTATCTCACAGCTTGTTGACAAGCTCAAACATGCAAAACTATTCACCAAAATGGATCTCAGATGGGGTTACAACAATGTCTGCATTAAAGAAGGTGACGAATGGAAAGCAGCATTCGTATGTCACTGCGGATCATTCGAACCCATCGTTATGTACTTCAGTTTATGCAACTCTCCCACCACATTTCAACAAATGATGAACGACATCTTCTCCGATACGGACAGAGTTGTGGTTGTCTACATCAACGATCTCATGATCTTTACGCCCACAGATAATCAAGAAGAACATGATAAAATTGTACTAGAAGTTCTCAGGTGGTTAAAAGAAAATGATTTATTTATAAAACCAGAAAAATGCACATTCTCGTGCAAAGAAGTAGATTTCTTGGGAATGATTGTAGGAGTTAACAGGATCTCCATGGACAAAGAAAAGACCAAAGCCACCAGAGTATGGCCGGTACCAACCAAGGTCAAACATGTCCAATCCTTCCTTGGTCTAAAACTTTTACCATCGCTTCATCCAAGATTATGTCAAAATTGCACGTCCCTTACATGACTTAACCAAAAAAGATGTCCAATGGACTTGGACAGAAAAAGAACAATTTTCTATGGATAAATTAAAAGAAGCTTTCACAACAGCTCCAATACTCACCTATCCAGATAATGAATGCCCATATCGGGTAGAGTCAGACACTTCTGATTATACAACTGGCGTGGTGCTATCCATCCTAAAAGGAGATAAATGGCACCCTGTTGCCTACAATTCTCACTCTGTCACCAGAAGAACGGAATTACCCAATCACTGACAAAGAAGTGTTATCGGTGATCCATTCCCTAGAACTATGGTGCCACTATCTAGAAGGTGCAAAATATGAAATACAAGTATGGAACGATCATGAAAACCTTAAGTGATTCATGACGAGACAAGACCTGACATGCAGACAAGCACGTTGGGCACAATATTTATCTAGGTTTAATATTGCCTGGCATTACAAACCAGGTGCTTCTATGGGAAAAGCCGATGCCCTCTCTAGGAGAGAAGACCATGCACAAGGAATTGAAGATGATAACAAAGGAGTCATGGTCATTCCAGAAACACAGATCCACCCAATTGAGGTACAGATAAAGGATATTGGAGACCAATTCTATGAAAAGCTCCAACACGAACAAATCAAGATTCCCCGCTTGGGTCTAGACTCCCTCTTTAAGCATGGATATTCATTAAAAGAAATACAAAACAAAAACATCCTACAAAAAGAAAACAAAATTTATGTACCAGAATCATTACGACAAGAAGTCATAACTATGCATCACAACACCCCGGTAGCAGGACACCCGGGATATTGAAACAACACTCAAACAAAGTGAAGTTTAGTGGAAGTGAAGCTTATTAGGCTTATGAGGTAGTTTTAATGGTACAACTTCAAGTTGATTAAACTGAGGACTATCAAAGTACAGCTCAGGTATATATACTACTCTAAAGTGTTTGTATCTATTTGTGTCCTGGTCTGTGCGCAACTGGTGTGCCAGACTTTATACCATAATTGGAAGTATCTAAAGTGACCATCATTGGTTAATGAAAGTGGTGCCATGTAGGCTGTGTGAAGGTAATAATATGATTGGAGGAAAAGAATCGTACGACATAATGAGGCTGTGTAATGTGGCAGCCAATAGGAATATGTTCTGAGCATAGGTTTGGCATGAGGTGTAGAGAGTCTAGAACAAGTCTGGGTGAAAGGCGGGAGGAATGACATAGCATTCTTGAAGGATGAAGACTTGTTGATAGGATAAGATAGGATTAGATGGCATAAAGACAGGGGTTGAGGATAGGGGTTTAGGAGTGTTTGTAACAGATATGACAAAACCATGGAACTACTCACATGTTCCTATATATGGCCAGAAATGGCAAAATATGTCAAATCTTACATTTCACGATGTGAAAGATGTGCATGCTTCAAAACCGGAAATCAACCTCCGGCAGGGAAACTCCAACCCTTAGAAGTGCCTAATGTACCTTGGGAACACATACATATCCATGGACTTCATCACAGACCTTCCCCTTTCACAAAATTATGACTCAGTTCTCACAGTGGTGGACCACTTCTCCAAAGAAGTAGAATTCATTCCCACGACAAAAACATGTTCCTTGATGGAACTTTCAAAACTCTATTTATCACACATATGGAAACACCACGGACTACTGACTACTATCATATTGGATTGTGGCCCACAATTCGCTTCCTCTCTTATGAAAGATATTTATAAAAATCTAGGAATAACTTTGAAGCTGAGCACAGCCCACCATCCTCAGACAGATGGTCAAACAAAGCATATGAATTGTGAAATTCAGCAGTTCCTCCGCCTCTTTTGTGCTGAAAACCAAGATGATTGGTTGCAGTGGTTACCCATTGCTCAATTCAGCTACAACTCAAAAAGGAACACCACAACGAAGTTCGCTCCTTTCGAAATAACTCATTCATATATGCCACACATGGGAATAGAACAGTGCCAAACACACGCACCGGTGGCCAAAGAATTTATTAAAGATATGGCAGAAATATTAACAAAAACAAAAGAAAACATCCTGCAGGCACAGGAATGTATGAAAATCCAAGCCAACAAACACTGTGCAGATGTGCCGGACTACAAAATTGGCGACAAAGTGTGGCTTGCCATAGATAACTTAAACATCACCAACTGGTCTGGAAAACTCACAGATAAATATATTGGCCCCTATGAAATCATATCTATGAAAGGTCCAAACACCGTTGAACTTAAACTTTCTCAGCACATCAAAATCCACCCAGTCATAAATATTTCACATGTCAAACCTTACAAGGAGCGACTAGATGGTCAACCGGCAGATAAACCTGGTCCAGTTCTTGTAACCGAAAACTGCGAAGTGGAATATGAAGTCGACTATGTACATCATTGACTCTTGATTCAAAGGACGAGGTCTTCAATATCTTGTTCACTGGAAAGGATATGATGAAACAGAGTGTACTTGGGAACCAAGCAAACACTTGGAAAATGCACCGGATGTGGTTAAACTCTTCCACAAAGCCCATCCCTCCGCCCCAAGAAAACTCCAGATCAATTATGAAAACTTCAACTCCTTATTTAACCCTATGCCTGAAAATACGACAGAGGTCTCAGCTCAGAGCATTCAGCTACATGAGCATGCTGTAGAAGGTCATCTGGAATCTGACCAACAGCAGGGGGGTAGTGTTACGAACACTCCTAAACCCCTATCCTCAACCCCTGTCTTTATGCCTATCAACCCAATCTTATCTTATCAACAAGTCTTCATACCTCAAGAATGCTATGTTGTTCCTCCCGCATTCTCCCCAGACTTGTTCTAGACATTCTACACCTCATGCCAAACCTATGTGCAATACCTATTCCTATTGGCTGCCACATACACACAGTCTCATATACTGTACAATTCTCTTTCTCCGATCATATTACATATTACATTCGCACAGCCTACATGACATCATATTCATTAACAAATCATGGTCACTTCAGATACTTCCTTTTATGGTATAAAGTCTGGCACACCAGTGTGCACAGACCAGGACACAAATAGACAAAAACATTATAGAGTAGTATATATAACTGAGCTGTACGTCAATAGTCCTCAGTTTAATTCACTTTGATCTTTCCACTCAAACAATCTTCTAAGAGCTAGTCTCTCTACCAAAAGACAACTACACAATATCCTATTGTTTTGGGTGTTGTTTCACTTTGGAACTCCTATCTCGGAACCTCGGAAGCCCAGAACTCTCAAGTCCCTCAACCTTCTGTTGCTCAACAGAAGTCCTCTATCTTCAGAACCATTAGAACTCCTATCTCAGAAACTTTGAACCTTGAACTCTTAAGTTCTTGGCCTCCTGTTGAACAGATGGAAGCCCCTATTTTCGGAATCATCAGAACCCCTATTTTCGTCGAAAGCATTGGAACCCCTGAGCCACTGAGTTAATGCCAGTTCCTACCTGGGGTTGTTGTAACAAAAGTTCTAAGCTCTCCATCAGGCCTGCTCTCACTACAGTAAGCCCACCATTCCTCCCAAACTCACTCACAACATCCATCGGAACCCTCTGACTTGGAATCTGTCCCAGAACCCCAATGACCACCCTCGTCAGACCCAGACATCTATGTATGTCTCCTCCTTGGATTCCGAAGAGGAAGCTGTTATGACATCTTTCTCTTGCCTACATATGTATAGGGCTGATTCATAGCTACCGTTCTCTCTTCTCCAAGAATGGTCAATTTCTTTCTCTTCTTGAAATTTTCACTTCCGAAGATTTCCTTTTTAGGAAATCCAATGTCGGAACCCACAGTCCCAGGTCCACAGTATACCTACTGCACCACAGCTGAAGACCTCAGTTGTCTATGGTCTTCCTCCCTCTTTCCCCTTGCCTTTCTGGTAGCCTGGTGTTCCTTCATTCCTTCTCTGTTATCCCTAGCAATCCCATTCCGCTCCCCTTGGAGGCCGTCTCTTCCTCCCTCATCCTCTTTCGTCTTGCAGACCTTCAAAGGGAGCCCCGTTCCGCTGACCTAACTCAGCCCTTTCTGTACCATATATAAGCTGTAGGGTATATGCCTGTAATCCCTAGCTTAGATCTACTCAATTTACTGTGCTCAACCACTGTCGCCCTCTGAACTCTCTCCTTCTCTGGAGAGCCCTCTCTTGAACCCTTCAAACCCCTACAACATGCTAGGGAACTCTTGGAACTCTTGAAACTCCTCTAGCAGAGGTATCCTGTTTTTGAACCATTGACTCCTGCTGTCCAGCAGAAGCCCCTATTTTCGGAACCTCCGGAACCCCTGTCTTGGAACGTCGGAACCCCAGACTCATCAAAAACCTTGACCTTCCGCTATCCAATGGAAGCCCCTATCTTCAGAACCTTCGGAACCCCTATCTCAGAACGTTGGAACCCTTGAGCCACTGAGTCAATGCCAATCCCTACCCGGGGTTGTCGTAACAGAAGCAGAAACCCTTGAACTCAGCCACCAACTCTCCAGTCAACTGAGCATTCCCTGTGCCTCCACCCTGCCATCCCCTACCACTGCTACCCCTACTGGGCAGCATTTCCCATTTCCCATTACCACCCTCTCATCAGTAACAAACCCCACCCCTACCAACCCCATCCATCCCACCATGGCAGCACCCCCTAAGGAAATCTGTATCAGTGTCCCAGATGCCTTTGATGGATCCTATAAACAAGCCATCCCCTGGCTCAACTCTGTCAATATCTACCTCTTGGTCAACACTGCAGTGTAGAGCTTGGGACAGCTCTAGGTAGATATCCCAGCTTCATCCCGAGACCGATGCACACTTTCTGGGCCCAAACATCCATTTCTGGGCCCGATTATCCATTCCTGAGCCCGATTGTCCACATTCTGGACCAATTCTCCACTTTCTGGCCCCATTGTCCACTTTCCAGTCCCATCGCATACATTCTGGACACATATTTGATAGTCCAGTCGTCTTTCCTGCAGTCCGGACTATTCCTAGCAGGTTTCTTGTGGTCCGGACTACCTCAGACAACTTTCCCATGCTCTGGACTTCATTCTTATGCCCCAGACTTGACTCAGCAGTACGTCTACATACATACTATAGATACTGTATTTACCTATTTCCGAACTTTGCGACTGTTTATACAGTCTAGGAAATGCCTGGACTATAAATTACTGTATCTAGCCCTGTCTAGGAGCCTTTTTACCACCTTTTGGACAATATCTACTCCCTTCCAACGACTCCTCTGTATCTATTTACCTTCCTATCAATCTATCCGTCCATTATGACGACCCGACCAACCTTCCGACACCTTTCTGGCCCCAATCGACCACTCCTGACCACTCCTATCACTCCTCCTGCACTTGGACTGTCTAGGACTTCACTTGGACTTCTTGGAAGTCATCCCCTTCACTCAGGACTTCATCCCAGACCCACTAGGGACCCCTTGGGACAAATCCCAAACCTCACACTTACTTACCCACCACCCTAGCTACTCCCATTCAGCTAGTCCTTGGACTTTTCAGCGGTCTACTCTGACCCCAATGCTAAGGTTGCCTTTGCCCTCTCCTATATGACCAAAGGTCCTGCCCTCATCTGGGCAAACACCTTTTGAGCCAAAAGTATTGCCGCCAACTCCCTTGGGTCCTGGACCGAATTTGAGGAAGCCTTCAAAAAATCCTTCAAACACTAGGATACTAAAGGAAACGCTATCCACTGGCTGGCTTCGGAATGTTGCACCAAAAGCTCCAACCTCCCGGCATATGTCTCTGACTTCCAAAACCGTGTAGCTCAAACTGGGATTGTCAATGATGACATCCTCATCTCATACATTTCCAGGGGAATCCCCACTTCCATCATGCGGTGTATCATGTCAATGGACACCATTCCCTCCACTGTCAAGGACTGGTATGACAAAGCTATCCACTTTAAAACCCAATGGGAGAAGGCCGACATTATCACCAAACATGGGAAGACCACCATCCAATATCACACACCCATGTACCAAACTAAAGCTAAGTCTGTCAAAGACCTGGACGCCATGGATGTCGATGCCATCTCCATCCCAAAACTCACACCAGAAGAACGAAAGAGATGCTTTGAGAAAAGATTATGCCTCCATTGCAGGAAGAGTGGACATATGCAAAACAAATGTCCTACTTTCTCCTCCCAACCCAAGAAAGTTCAGAACACCCTCACAAATTTCAGAACTTCCAGAACTGAAAGAATGTGAAAGTGATGATGAAGATGATCCTACCCCTGTTAGAAAGGTAAAATGGGGTTTTTAAAAGGGAGGACTGAACCAACGCCAGTACCTCCTTCCCTGTCTGGTTCAACTCATGTAATAGTAGCAGACAAAAAATCCAAAAGTCTTTTGATCCCTGTTTGACTATCCCATGGAACCACCATCAAAGACATTGAAACCTTGGCCCTTGTTGATTTGGGAGTACAAATCAATTGCATAGACTGGCATTTTGCCAAATGCCATCAGTTTCCTCTCACCCCCCTTCCCCAACTGATACCTGTCAGAAATGTCAACCAAACAAGAAACAGGAATGGTAATATACGCTATAAAACCACCCTGAAACTCCATCTAGGGATTACACTGCACCTGGTTGATTTCCATATCATGCACTGTGGGACTGAAAACGTCATCCTCAGATGGCCATGGCTCTGTTACAACAACCCCCTCATTGACTGGAAAAAGAAAGCAGTAACCATCAAGGAAATCCCTAATCCCACCCTCCAATCTCATACCCCCAAACAGCAAAGGGAGACGACTAAACCGATGGATCCAGTCTATTACTCCACAGCAAGAAAGAGACCAAGACCGGACCATGTCGGAATCAGACATGTCGAGATCAACTCGCACTGGAATTCCCACCTATTTGACTTCAACGAATGGGACACTGGGGCATGGTTCCCAATCCTTGCCAATGCCCCAAACCACCTGTTGAAAAGTGGACCTTATTTTATTCCAAATGTATGGTCCACCACTCCTGATTACATTGCTCTGACCAACAAGAAAGGAACCTCCTCTACCAACCTAGCAGCAACCCAGGGGTCTCGGAAAATTACCCTCCCTCCTATCTTTGAAGAATTCTCATCTGTATTCACCAAAGAATCCTGTGACCATGTACCACCTACCTGACCATATTGAAACAACCCTCAAAGTGTAGAGTGTTGTGTAGTGGTCCTGTTTAGAGCTGGACTAGAGCTTAGAGGAAGTGCTTTAAGGGGAAGACACAAGTTGATTGAACTAAAGAGTGTGGCTACTACATCGAGTTTATATAGTGTCCACTGTGTGTGGTGGTATTTATGATAGTACACTAAAAAGGAATGTGGTACGATAACCAGTATCTAATTGTCATTGGATGATAAGGAATGAGTCATAGATAAGGCACTGTCTTGGAATGGAAGAGAAGCATCAAGCTTCTATGGAATGGAAGTTCATAGGATCATATCCGATTGGTGGAAGTTATATATGGCTGTGTAGATGTGGCAGCCAATAGGAATCAGAACCGAGCATAGGTTTGGCATGAGACATGGGAGGCTGTGTCCTCTAGGGATGAATGCAAGGGAACAACATAGGATGATGTTGGGTTGAATGTCTTGTCAAAAGACTTGTGAGGTTCACTAGGAACGAAAAGTGTAGGAAATGGGATGAGGTTAGAGGTGTTTGTAACACATATGACCATGAAATTCACCTCACTGAAGATTTTGTCCTGAAAGTAGTCAAAACTTATCCCCTCTCTCCTGAGGAACGGAAAGCCACTCAAGTGTTCTTGGATGAACGCCTAACTAATGGAAAAATCTGTCCTTCCAACTTGCCCCAAGTTTCCCTGTTCTTCTTCGTCAAGAACAAGGATGGTGGACTTTGTCCATGTCAAGACTATAGATATCTCAACAAACACACTGTCAGGGATGCGTACCCACTTCCCCTCATCTTGGATCTGGTTGATTGACTTCATGGGGCATCCATCTTCACAAAATTCAACATCTGATGGGGGTATAACAATGTATGCATCAAAGATGGGCACTGTTAAGGCTATGTCGGAATTCCGGCGACAACTCTGGTCAACTCCAGATTTGACTCTGAAGTTGCATGAGGGGTTCGGGACTTTGGCTTCAGTGACTTGGAGCAGAGCGCTGCACCCTTACCGTCCTTGTTGGGGGTCCCGGATTTCGGAGGACGAAGAGGACGGAGTGGGTTGAAGGGTGAACTCAAAGTGGAGCGAGATGAGAGAGGAGTGCCGGGGAAGTCTTAGTTGATATTCAAGCTAATGTATCTACAACAAAGCTCGGACTTATATACAGAGGTCGGAGGATGTAACTATGTGAAATAGGTCCGGGGTCAGAAGGGTCAGGGTCAGAGTTGGAAGGGTCAGAGTAAGGGTCAGAGGTGGAGAATGGACAAGGGCCAATGGAGAATGGAGACAGAGAATGTACATGCAGGGTCGGAGGTAACTAGGGATGGAGGTTTTACATGACGAGAACAAAATGAAACAACACTCGAAAAGCGAATGAAGTTTAGTGGAGTAAAGTGATTTGAGCTTAGAGATGCTTTAGAGTGGAAAAGATCGAAGTTGATAAAACTAAAGAGCATTGTAGTTACATCGGAGGTTTATATACTACTCTAATGTTTGTCCATGTTTGTATACTATGATTAAGTAAGGGACCGTGATTGGTTAAGTGAATGTGGTACAATGTCTTGCATCTATTATATGATTGGCGGATAAGGAATGACTTGTGTGAGTTATAGATAAGGCACTGCCTTGAGAATGGAAGAGAAGCGTCGAGCTTCTGCAGAATGGAAAGTGCATGGAACATATCCGATTGGTTGGTTAAATATATGCTGCTTCTATTGTGGCAGCCAATAGGAATCAATCCCGAGCATAGGTTTGGCATGAGGTGTCTATATTTAGAATGTGTCCTTCAAGGACGTATGGAGTGGGACGACATAGGTTGATGTGTTGAAAGTCTTGTCAAAAGACTGTGTAGGGTTCATAGGCATAAAGACTGTAGGAAATGGAATCGGGTTGGAGGTGATCGTAACACAAAATGGAGAGTAAACTATAATGGAGACGTGGAGGACAGAGTGACAGAAAGTGATGGGGCTTCGGAGCATTGGAGTGTGACAGGTGTGACGGAGTAGCAGAGTGATGGGCATCGGAGTGTGACGGAGTGTGACGAATCGTTGGAGTAAGCATCGGAGTAGGACATCAGAGTTAAGGAGTTGGTTGATGGAACAGATCGTGACAGGCACCAATGGAAAGCCACCTTCATCACAGAGCAGGGGCTGTTCAAACCAACTGTTATGTTCTTTGGGCTCACCAACTCCCCAGCCACATTCCAATGTTTCATGAATGACTCCTTCTAGGATATGATCGCGGAAGGATGGCTCATAATCTACATGGATGACCTTCTCATCTTTTCCTCTGACCCTACTACCCACAATGAATGCAACAAGTGCATCCTCCAAAGGGTGAAAAACCTGGACCTCCACCTCAAACTTGAAAAATGTTCCTTCAATGTCATGGAAGTGGAATACTTAGGGATGATCATCCATCCTGGAAACCTTGTCATAGATCCAACCAAATTGGCAGGAATTGCAGACTGGCCTATCCCCAAGAAAGTTAAGGATGTCAGATCCTTCCTAGGGTTTGCCAACTTCTACCAGAAGTTCATTCCCGATTTTTCATCCCACACGTGCCCCCTCATCAACCTTACAAAAAAGGACACCCCATGGCATTAGAACTGCCCACACCCTAATGCTTTTGAAGACCTCTGAGATGCATTCCTTTGACAGCTGGTTTTACACATGCCCAATCTCACCCAACCTTTTGCTATTGCTACTGATGCCTCTGCCTATGCCTCTGGCAGCATCCTCCTCCAAACCAACTCTAATGGTGAATGGAAACTGTTACGACAACCCCGGGTAGGGACTGGCATTAACTCAGTGGCTCAGGGGTTCCAAAGGTTCCGAAGATAGGGGCTTCTGTCGAATGACAGAAGGTCGAGGGTTTCAATGAATTTGGGGTTCTGGCATTCCGAGATAGGGGTTCCGGAGGTTCCAAAAATAGGGGCTCTTGCTGGGTGGCAGGAGTCGATGGTTCAAAGGACGAATACCCTAGCTAAAGGGGTTTCAAGGGTTCAAGGGATCCCTAGCACGTTGTAGGGGGTTCGAAGGGTTCAAGGGAAAGCTCTCCAATAGGGAGGGAGAGTTCAGAGGACGACAGTGGTTGAGCACAGTAAATTGAATAGAACTAAGCTAGGGAATACAGGCGTGTACCCTACAGCTTATATATGGTGCAAGAAGGGCTGAGTTGAGTCAGCGGAACGGGATACCCTTTGAGGGCCTGTATGATGAAAGAAGATGAGGAAGGAGGGGATGACCTCAAAGGGAACAGAACGGGGTTCCTAGGGATCACAGAGAAGGAATGAAGGAACACCAGGTTGTTGGAAAGGTAAAAGGAAAAAAGGGGGGAAGATCATAGATGACTGAGATCTCCGGCTGTGGTGCAGTAGGGATACTGCGGATCCGGGACTACGGGTTCCGATGTCGGATTTCCTAAAAAGGAAATTCTCAGAAGTGAAAATTTCAAGAAGAAAAAGGTCGACCGTTCTTGGTGAAAAGAGAACAGTGGTCATGAATCAGTCCTGTACATATGTAAGAAAGAAAAAGAAGTCGTAACAGAAACCATGCTCCTACCTCTCCCACTCCTTTGGCCCTGCAGAATGCAACTATGACATCTATGATTGTGAGTTACTGGCCATTATCCGAGCACTCAAATATTGGCGCCACCTCCTCCATGGCCACCCCACCCCTATTACTGTCTTTTCCAACCACAAAAATCTCACTTACTTCCACCAATCCCAGAACCTCAACCGCTGGCAGGCCTGCTGGCTCCTAGACCTTGCTGATTTCGACCTGACATTCTCCCATGTTCCTGGGAAGTTCCTTGGCAGACCAGATGCCCTCTCCTGCAGTCCCGATCATCTCCCCTCTGACGCCCATGATGACACCTCCACCACCCTCCTCCCTGATGACCTGTTTGTTCACCTTGTCACCCATGCTGTTGATAACCCTCTTCGCCATCTTATTGCCTGCTCCACTCCTTCCGACCTGTTGGTCCTCAACAAGCTCGACCACCTCATGGGTGACCTCCCAGCTACATTTACCTGCCGTCTCAGCGATTGGCAGTATGAAGCTGGGATCCTCACCTACCTTGGCCATGTCTATGTCCCTGATCATGCCACCCTGTGCCATGACATTGTTGCTGCTTGTCATGACCACCCCACAGCCAGTCACCCCAGATTCCTCAAAACCTGCCAACTCGTGTCTGCTGACTACTGGTGGCTGGGCCTTGCCCACTTTGTCCGCAAGTACATTGAGGGCTGTACCCCTTGCCAACAACTGAAAGCCAACACCCACCCCACCTGTCCCCCCCTCTTGCCCATCCCCTCTACCTGCTCCCGCCCTTTTCAACAACTCTCTGTCAACCTCATCACTGACCTCCCCACTACCAGCTCTTATGACTCTCTCATGGTCGTGGTTGACCATGGGCTTACTAAGGGGGTAATCCTCTGCCCCTGTTCAAAAACAATCACAGCACAAGGGGTTGCAGACCTTTTTTTTCACAAAGTATACTCCTGCTTCAGCCTTTACGACAAAATCATATCTGACAGGGGCCCACAATTTGCCTCTGCTTTCCAGATGAAACTTGCTTGCCATATTGGTTACAAACTCACCCTCTCTACTGCATATCACCCCCAAATGGACAAAGAAATGGAACAAGTCAACCAAGAAATCGAGACTTATCTATGGATCTATTGTCAACAAACCCAACTACCTGGGTTGATCTCCTCTCAACTGCAGAATTCACCCATAACCACCACCCCCACTCTGTCACCAGGAAATCCCCATTTTTCCTCATGTATGGATACGAACCACGCCCCTTCCCAACAATAGTTGCTTAGACAAAACTACTGGCTGTGGAAGAACATCTGCAGTTACTTACCAAGGCAAGAGAGGAGGCCATTGCGGTGCACAACCTCACCAGACAGACCATGAAAACCCACACCTATGGGAGGACAAGGTATGGCTGGAAGCCCAAAACCTCAAAAGAGACCTCTCCTCCCCCAAATTTGCCCCTAAATGAGAAGGACCCTTCACTATCACAGAAGTCCTTTCCCCTGTCTCTTACAAACTTTGACTCCAAAAAACCTGGCATATCCATCCAGTGTTCCACGCAGCACTCCTTTCATCATACAAAGAAAATCAAATACACAGAAAGAACTTCCCCCAACCTCCCCCAGACCTTGTAGACAGAGAGGAAGAATATGAAATTAAGAAGATCATACGACACCAGGGACCTCTGCACAACCACAAATTCCTGATCTGATGGAAAGAGTACTCCATTGAAGAGGATTCATGGGAGCCCAAATCCAATATAGCAAATGCCTAGGAAACACTTAACGCATATAAACAACTCCACAAGATCCCCCCCAGCACAACCACCATATACTGCATCACTTGCATCCCCACTGACATGTCTCATGACTCCATCTCGGACTCCTCCTCCTTCTCCTCCTTCATCGATGAACAACTCCTGGCTGATGTACAACCAACCACAAACTCTCCAAACCCCTCTAATAACGTACCTATTAATCCTTCTGATCACCGTGATGCTCTTTCCCATGCAATCCACTCCATTAATGCTTGAGTTGATTGGGATACTATCTCTGCTTCTCGCCTCCTCCCTCCTCAGGATATAAATGAACCTGACTGTCCCAAGTATGCTCGACACCTCATCTCAGGCGAACCTTATGTTGATTGGGAAAGTGCTGAAGAACTCATCTACCTGGCAACAGATTCCTCCCTGATGATCTTTGTCGAAAGATATGCAGACCTCAGCTCCCCCTACTCTTCCCTCTACCAACTGATTCAGCAAATCTGACGTTTGGAAAACATACTCAAAGAAATGACTGCTACACCCCCTATAAGCCACCCACGCACTCAGTACCTCATCGGGAACATCATTCAATGGCTTTATGCCCCTACACTGATGCTGTCAGCACAAACCCATTTTGGAGACTTCCTGGCAGACCTAGCGAACTACCAGGAGACCATACACTGCGTCATGGACCTGGTCTATCTGCCCCAAACACAACCCCCCTCACCACGACCAGTATTGCCAGACCTTCAACCAATCCCCCCTCCTTCCTCCACACCCTCTGCCTCTTCTTTGCCCCTGAACTCCAATGAAGAGCTTGCTGTCCTCAAAGCCAAACTCACCAATATTGGGATTATCCTTCATCCTGGGCACCCTCTCTAGCACCAGACGTGTTTCACTTGCCACAAACTGGGACATCTGAAGATTTTCTGCAAGGAATATCACTGCCCCATCTGTTAAACTGTCGCACCAAGGCACCCTCAATGCCAATGCCCTTCACAGGCCCAGACATCTGTTACCCCATGTCCAGCCCCACCTCGCTCTTCCCCCTTGCCCCACCACCTGAAGTCCTTTCAGAAGT
>JBBPLQ010000448.1:0-22236 GCA_038089855.1 Royoungia palumana
GGTTTTTATACTATGAGTACATGTTTGTATCTATTTGGCATATTCTAGAGAATTCCATATGAGAGTGTATACGATTGGCTAAACGAAAGTGGTACGATGCACAGCATCAGTAAGCGATGATGTCATATGATAAGAGAAAGAAACGCTATTGGATAGAATATCATGGAATGTTCTATAGGGCTGTGCTTGGCTATGCAAGTGTGGCAGCCAATAGGAATACAAACCGAGCATAGGTTTGGCATGATAAGATCATGTGACCAGTCACGTGACATGGGAGTTTGGGTCGAAGACATAAGTGTCTTGAGCGAAGTGTTGCTCAAGGTTGAAAACATAGGGGTTAATAGACGCGTTTGTAACACTAATCATGTATGACAGATAGTGCAATTCCATTGCATACCCTTCTTCCTTATTAGGTAGAAAGACAGGACTGTGCATGGACCAGTCCAAATAGATACATACAAATCATGTATCGTATATAAGAGGAGATCTCCCTCACACTCGATCTCCTCAGTTAAAAATTAATCCTCTACTCGACTCAATCACTCTTGCTTCGCTCTAAATGTCTCCTCAAGTAAGTCTCTACTTGATTGTACCTGTGCATACTTCTCTAGAGAGGAAGTATCCTACGCTCCTGCATAGAGAAAAAGAACTCTCCAGTTCTTTACGCATGACTTTCATGCCGAGGAGCCAGCTAATGGGCCCTAAGTCGGTAATCTTGAAATGCGATCCGATTTCGTCTTTGAAAGCTTTGACGAGAGCTTTCGACGATCCCGTTACTGTGCAGTCATCGACGTGAGACGCTAAAATAAGGATGTGCATATCTATTTTCGCCACAAAAACTCCCCAATCTGCTTCTGTGCATTTGAGGCTAAGTTCGGTGAGTCCCTTGCTCAGCTGTTGGTACCATTTGAGTGCACCCTGTTTCGATCCATAGAGAGCGATGCAGAGTTGAGCGACGATGTCCTTGCCTCCTTTGTCACGGTCAAATCCTTGAGGCAGCTCCATGTAAATTACTTCGTTATTGTCGAGTTTGCCATTAAGGAAGGTGGAATGGAAGTTGAAAACGTTGATGTCCCAATCATATCAAGCGGCAATGGCAAGGATGAGGTGGAGCAACAATAGGCGAGCAACTGGGGCATATGTTTCATAGTAGTCGACACCGTGGACCTGTGTGAAACCGCGCGCGACCAAACATGCTTTATATTTGTCGATCTCACCAGCAGCATTCTTCTTAATTTTGAAAACCCACTTGCTGTCGACGACGTTGGTCCCTTTTGGTGGGCGAGGCACAACTTCCCAGGTATGTGCTTCTTCCAGACTTTTTAACTCAGCATTAATGGCTTCTTCCCAGCACAGCCAGTCCGGTTGTTTCTGTGCTTCGTCAATTGTCTGTGGTTCCAATGCCTCAGTTGCAGATACTCCCGCATACATCATGTGAGTGTCGTCTACATCCCATTCATTGGCCATTGACGCCTTTCTCTCCTCAGCGTTCTCAGGTCCATTAGCACCTGCAAGACCCATTCCCAGGACACCGCATGGAAGCGTTGTACCACCATCACAGCCATTGTGGGTGCCAATTCTGTTTTCAAGCATTCGGATGTATGGTGAGTCTTTTCTCAGTCGTGAGGAGCGGCGCAACAGGGGTGCTGAATCCATTGCAGGTTCATTTGTATTGGGCATAGGATGGGCAGGAGTTGGGATGGTCTCATTTCCAGGTGGGTTAGTGGAGTCTTTGCCAGGCGAAGGGGACTGATCGGATTCGATTTTGGTGCTAGCTCTCTTCTCCCCCTCGATCTGTAGCCTGTTGCTGTAACCAGGATCTGACGTGCGCTTTTCAAATGTCACGTTGCGTTCGACCGTCACGGTACGGCAAGTTTCGTCGTAAATCCAGTGAGCATGGCTGTCCACATCGTACCCAACCCATCGGCCCTCATGTGCACGCATATCCAGCTTCGAACCAGAGTCGTTGTGCACCCAAACACGTGCACCCCAAATAGGCAGGTGTGATAGCAAGGGCTTCTTGCCTGTCAGGAGCTCATACAGTGTCTTGCTGTCAAGTGCCTGAGTTGCAGTTTGGTTCTTAATCCAGATGACATGCATTAATGCTTCACCCCATAGGTTTTTCAGCAATCCACTTGCATAGAGGACAGTCTGGACACGTTCGACAAGGGTGCGATTCAGCCGCTCAGCAACGCCGTTATGCTGTGGCCGTGGCGTATCATGGGTGGTAAGTCAGCGCTCTGTCCCTTCTGCTTTGAGGAACTGAGTGAATTCTTTGCTTAGGTATTCTCCACCACGATCTGATTGTAGGCATTTGATTGTGACACCATGCTGGGTTTTTGCCCATGCGGAATATGATTTATAGGCGTCGAAGGTGCACGAAGCGCGTATGGTCGTCCGTAAATGAGACATAATACTTCTTATGCCCAGGAGTCTGGATTGGAGATGGTCCCCAAACGTCAGTATGGATTTCGTCACCAAAGGCTGTGGTACGCTGTAGTTCACGCGGCTTCCCAATCGGTTTGTGGTCTGCTTTTCCATACTCGCATGAGGCACACTGACCCATTGTCATGTGCACAGGGTCTAGCCGAATTCCATGAACCATTCCCTTCAACAACATCTTGCGAATCATGGAGGGAGCAACATGTGACAGGCGCTTGTGTAGCTCCTCCATCGTAAGTGTTTCAGGCATATTGGGAGTGGCTGTGAGAGCTGATATGGTGTGTGCCATGCGTCGAATGCAGTATAGGCCATTCGTGAGAGGGATTTTGCCTATGAGACGCTTCTGGGGATTGAAGATCTGACAAACTGCATCACGGAAGAGTGCAGAGTATCCTGCCACTGCGAGTTTACCAATTGAGATGAGTGTGACACCCATAGTTGGTGCGTACAACACATTCTTTAGCAGGATCTGGGCACGCGCTGAACCATTTGGCAACTCAATATAGATGTCGCCTCGTCCGATTGCATCAAAGGTGCAGTTATCCGCAGCCTTGATTGGCTTGGGAGGGATAGTGACGAAATTTATGAATTGGTCACAGTAGGAAGAAAAGTGCTGTGAGGCACTGCTATTGTAAAGCTCGATTGTCGTGTATGACAGAGGTGATTGGGTGAGTGTGGCATAGGTAAGTGATGTGAATACATCATCATCGTCGTCAGCTAACCATATACCATCAGGTTCTTTGTCCTCGGTAGCGGCGGTGTTTGCATTTCTCGAACTGGAGGGCTTCCCTGGCAAGCTTTTCTTTCCTCATGGCTTCCATCCCTTCGGGGCTTGACCATGTTGTCCACCACCTTCTTCCCAGCAGTCCCAGTTTCTGTGCCCATACCAGCCACAGTTATTACAATTTCCATCAAACCTCTTGGTGCGTCCTTTTCCCCTTTTGGAGTCTGTGTTGAATACTGCATTGTCCTTGTCTGCTTTAGGCCAGATTGTGCCTTGTGCAACAAACTGGTCGTACACATTGGTAACCATGGCCATAAGTTCAATGCTGGAGATTTGTCGATTCTGCCAGCACATATTGGATGATATGGTGGTAAGGATGGGGTTGTAGGAACGGGGTAATGACATGAAGATGGTGTTGAATAGGTCTGTCTTGGAGATAGGCTGTCCAATTGCAGCAAGTTCCTCGCGTAGGACCTTTATCTTCTCGAAGTGGGCATGCACGTCACCTCCTTCCTTTAGCTTTATCTCAGCAAGCTGTTGTCTCTTTTCCACACTAATGGCCAATGAGCGGTTTTCAAACTTGTTGCGGAGCGCCACATAATACTTGTGCGCGCTGGATTTGGACATGAGATCAATGAAGAGGGAGTCAGGTATTGTTACGAACGCTCCTAAACCCCTATCTTCAACCCCTGTCTTCATGCCATCTAATCCCTCTCTATCTTATCAACAAGTCTACCATCCACAAGAACGCTATGTCGTTCCCATATATCAACCACCAGACTTGTTCTAGACCTCCATACCTCATGCCAAACCTATGCTCGGAAACTATTCCTATTAGCTGTCACAATACACAGCCTCATTATGTCGTACGATTCTTTTCATCCAATCATATTATTCTTTACGCACAGCCTATATGGCACCACTCTCCTTATCCAATCACGGTCGTTCTACTTACTTCCTTTTATGGTATAAAGTCTAGCACACCAGTTGCGCACAGACCAGGACACAAATATGTATAAACACCTTAGAATACTATATATACTCTCATGTAGTAGCGTACATTCCCCAGTTTAATTCACTTTGTCATTTCCTCTCAAACACTACTCTCAAAGAGTTAGTCCCTCTACAAAAGACCACTACACATCATCCTAGTTGTTTGGGTGTTGTTTCAGGTATGGTGACAACAATTTGCTGTTGCACAATTGCGTCCTCCTCAACCCATTTTTCATGAGCAGCAGTGTACTCGTCTACAGCTTGTACCTCAGCAGCCGTGGTTGGTATCCATCAGTAAACTGGTCATTTTAGTACAGTGATACAGTGAGTTACAGTGTGACAATTGGGTACAGTTGGATACAGTGCTAAATAAATTGCATGCAATGGATTATATCATACTATAGCATTCATTTTGTTTGCACTGTACAGAAGGGACCTAATTGTATCACTGTGGTGACTGTAGTGACTGTACAATACTGCACAGCCACTTTCTGGTTTGCTGATGAGTCCACGCAGGTCCATGCCCAAGTGCAGGGTTAACTGGCTCAGTTTTTGTTCCATGTAGGTATCCTATTAACCTGCGAGCTGTGAGGGATACTTCAAGCCGCCATTTCCATATTGGCCAGTCTTTCCCTGAAGCATCTAGCTTCAGGACCTCAAGTACTCGGTCTCCAGCTCTGCTGGACATTACTGAGTTTCAATGAATGTGGGGTTTAACGAAAGAGTGTCTGTGTTTAATTCTGAGCACCAGGGCTCATAACCTGTATGAGAATAAGTCTCAGACACACGACAGAGTGCGACTAGTATTACCTGTACAAGAATAAGTCTATGTGTACAGGTTAGTTACGAGTAGGTAAATGAATGAAAGTGGTATCGTACCTCAGACACACGACGGAGTGCAACTGAGGAAAAGAAAAGAAAACATACGACGTGATATATGAATGCAATTAGGTAAGCTACGTTTGTAAGCTATACTAAATAAAATCAGACACTCTACACCGAGTTGCTGAAGCCAAAGTCCCAAACCCCTCATGCAATTCCGGAGTTAGATCTGGAGTTGACTGGAGTTGTCACCAGAATTCCGACATAGCCTTAACACAGTATGTGGTTGCAGTCTTTCTCCAGACAAAGGTGTCATGGTGAGAGTGCAGGCCAAAACACCAGCCCCTGGGCCCCCATATCACACAAAACAGAGCATGCAGGTTGGATGACAAACTTGCAAGGATTCAGCCAGAAGGGGTACTGAAAGGTTATTCCACACTCAGTAAATGTCCATAACCTAAATTCTGCATTGTGTGACTTCCTTACAAAGCACAAACAGCACTGGCTCCTAGAGTCATGAGTTTGAATCCTGCCAAAACTACAGGAGTCATTTGGTGAGTAACCAGCTTGTAGCACATCCTGCCCAAATGCTAACTACTTTGTGTGGGTATCCATTACTATACACCTCAACATCCCTCCTTGGCCACAATTGTGTCGGAACAGTAATGTTACCTGACAACCCTAGTCCCATATTTCCATGCTCGTTCCAGCCCCACCCCAAGACTGACTTGCCCTCCTGTGGAGAGCCATCCATTGTGACAAGGACATGTTCACTCCCACAAACAAAGCTTGATATTGTATGATCTATGGGGAGGCCGGGGACCACGTCAACCGCAGCGGTAGATCCCACCATATCGCCTCGGCCAAGCTGGCCTTGGGCGTTATTTCCAGTCGAGAGCAAAAGATGCCCATCATCCTTGATTGTCCGCATATACGTGCCATTCCATGTACATCCGAGTTCGTAAATGCGCTGTTGAACCCCGAGCGACGGAATCTGTCTCTGCTTGTTCGACCCGAAGGCCGAGATACGTCCCGACGCATGTAATATCACCGTATGCTGATTCCCCAGCGCACATGAGATCATGGGATCGTTGTCAATGTCGACGGGTAGGCGAATGGGACGAGCAACGTATCGTGCACCTCCAGTCTGTGGGCCGAGTTGTCCCTGTCTGGATGAGCCCCAGCCAACAAGGGTAGTCTGGGCATACGAGGACCCCCCGGAGCTCGTTACGACAAGCTCGAGTTGTACGACGACGTGACGCGGTCCGGCACGGATGGACGACACGCGTATCGTTTGCAGCCGCGACTGTGCACGACTCGAGTCGTCAGGAAAGACGTGACTAAAGTCGACGACCCATGGCTGGCCGGGTGTACGCGGAGCACCGGACCTTATCCCTTCCAACTCCACGTCTTCTCCGACACCCAACGCTCCGAAATCGTTTGACCCCATGGATAGCAGCACATCCGAACTATTCGGACGCGAGAGCACAACGTACGTCGTCTCCCACGCCGCGGCGATGGCTTTGAACACGTATTCTCCACTCTCCAGCAACGGTGACTCTGAGTCGAGGGCAGGTAAAGAGAGCCTGAGTTTGCGAAAGATAGTGCTCGGTGTTTGCATTTGCGCAATCGCTGACGGCTCCGAGTCCGACTCGCATTTTCCTGGACCCTCGTGCCCGAGCCCAAGCTGGCCTCTCCTACCGTCTCCGGTTCCCCACAGGGAGATGACGCCATCGAGGTGCTCGAGCAGCAGAACCGTGTGGTTGGCGCCGCATGCGATACTAGCGACTCGGTTGACCCGTGTGGCACCGAGGAACTGGTCAGGTTGATATCCTGCAAATTGGCATGGCGTAAACGAGTGAGCATCGTCGTAGGAGCCGATTCCAAGCTGGCCCTTAGCATTGGAACCTGCAGCGAGAAGAATGTAATGCGATTCAGTGGACGGCATAGTCCTACTGGCATGGGATATTCGTCACGTCATTGGTCGGCTCGCGGCCGACTCCGAGTCCCGAACCACCCCACACATGGAATTATCGACATGTTATACGTTATTATATAGTACAGTTGGTATATCGTGCGTGCGAGAGCATTTTGGAACATGAGGTGTTGAGATTTGCAAAGATATAATGGCGCAGAGTGACGATAAGTCATCACAGAAATCTGTGGGTTTTACATGTTTCGCTTCAAGCCGTATCCCTAGTTGAACTTGCATCCCGTAATTTTGACTATGAAAGTTGTTCAGACGCTAAAACAAGGGAACATCTAAGCAAAACACGCACCGGAGCCGTCCGGCTGTCCAACGGCGTACAACATTTCCATAGGGTGGAAAGCAAGCGAAGTGTATCGCGGAATATAAGGCGACGGCGGTCGTGTCGGATATACAGAAAGACTGGTAGGAAGACCTAGCGTCGTGAGAGCACTATGGCTAGGATCGGATACTGAATGTATCGTAAGACGTTGGTGCCTCCAATTGGTAGGAGTCAGAGCGGATGTGCTATTTTCGGGTCAAACAACGGCCACTTCAACGGAAATCATGGTTTACGCACGTGGCAAACAGACCAGTCTGGGGATGTACATCGAAACATGAAAGCCCACCAGGGTGTGGATCCCATGCTTGGACGGCGCGGTCGGAGCCTCGTGTGTCCCATAGGCGTACCTCGCCCGAAAGGCTGTAAATAGTTCGTCGTTAGAATCCGTGCCAGGATAGCACTGCGCACCTCGCTGAAAGGAATTGGCCACCGATCCTTGGGTGGTACTTGACGTTTTGCACCCATGCATGATGTTCATGGTAAGATCTCACAACTGCATCGTCCTCAAGACGTCGATCAAACACTTTGACTACCCCATCTGCGAAGCCAGTAATAAATGTCGAGGACGATCCGTGATCGGAAATTATGGTGGTCACGGGGCTCTCGGAATTGGTCTCCAGGTCCTGCGTTCCTGGGTCAGCGAGGCACACGGGTGATAAAATGCAAGTCATCCACCAAAACTTGTGACTCGGTATGCGCATCCCAGACCCTGATAATTCTCGAGTCACCACCTACGAGGAGAGATCCTCCGGATTGCTTCCAATCCAAGATGAGCCCACTTCCTCTTCGCACGCTGATTAGCTCCGTCAACCCTCGGAAAGAGCTGACCATCTGTACTGGACCCTGATCCATAGATGGATCATAATTCCGATATAGGCGTACAATCCCGTCGGCTGCAAGGAAGTTCGAACGAAACAGCATGTGGCAAGCGGTGAAACCAACTGACCTGAACCCGCCATGATGATACCACCTACATCTTGGTTGATTATATGCAGTGACGTAATACCCGTCCCTCTAGGATTTCCGTTGCAGAAGTAGTTCAGCCGCTTCCGTTGGGACCAGTCCCAAACACTAAGATACGGTCAATGAAGAGCTCATGCAAGAAAGCGCATCAGACGACCTGATCATATCCGTATCATTCGCGACGACCAGATGCGGATCGTAAGCATGGAGGGTCATGCTGAGTGGGTTACTGCTGACTTGTAGACTGGCCACTGGCCGATCCCATCGGGAGGTCTCTGCATGTCATCGTGACAATCGGGCGCAGAAATTTCGATCAAAGACAAAACTCACCCGCGAGAGGTGCTTGAAGCTGTGTTTCGGCAACCACTTGCTCGTTGCGTTGCTGCCTCCACACCTGGTAGTTGTATTGAACGCTACCAGGCTCATCTGCCTCCGCTTGCTAATGGTCGACCGAGAAGTGAGCAATGGCAGAATAGTCTTAGACAATGAAATACGACGTACCCTCATCTGCGGCTCTTGGAAATATTCGCAGCACCAGTCGAAAAATGAGCTTTTCAATGGCAACACATCTCGCACACCATTTCCAGTTCCGCATCCGAGGGGAACATTGCTCCCATTTGATTCCACTGAGAAAACACTCCCGCTTGGGCTGCTCAGATCACCTCCCTGTCCAGCACCGGGCCCGCCTCTCCTGCCGTGCGTTGCTACCCGTCGACGCGAGCGCAGTCGGACCATATCCTCTTCCATAAGTGCCTCCATGACGTGTGAGGGAAGATAATCAGGATGTGATTTGTAATGTGTAGGTGAGGGAGGTTGCGAGGCCACAAGGGCAAGGCTCACCGCTCCTGGCGTGGACGGCCGGGAATAAGGCGATGTATATTGTGCAAGGTTGTAGTTTGGCGAAGGTGGTCTGGAAATGGCGAGCAAATCGGGACGAGACAGAGAAGGAGGGATTGGAGAAGGAGGGGCTCGGCTATCTTCGGTCGACGGGAAGGCGATTCCACCCGCGAAATTGCGAAGAGCATTCGCAAATGAAGAAGTACGTCGGATAGTGGAGGTGACCCCCGATGACAACGTGCTCGTCATGCTGTCGCTGCGAGTTACTCCTGGACGAGAAAAGACAGGGGAGGGAGGATTTTGCATCAGGGGTGACGATTGGAGTGATGACACACGGGAGTGAGTACTGCCGCCTGCACCCGCTCTGGAGTCGACCTGTGAAGGTGGCAAGTCGAGAGATGTACAATCGAGGCGATAGAATGGGGAAGCCAAGAGAAGGGCCATGATGTAGTCCGCGATCGTCTGCGCGAGGGTGGCGACTTCGTGGTACGGGTCAGTGGTCAACTCCAGTAGGCCAACGAAGATTGTGAAGAACGACGAGAGGAGCACACGATTCTCCTCTCGTGCACCATCGTCGTCCCCAAACACGTCAAGCCATTCAGCAACAGCGACCGAGGTCAGTTCCTCTTCATAAGGCTGCATACTCTGTTCGGAGCGCCACTTCCTATCTTCTTCCCAATAAATCCATGCGCAAATCACAAAATAACCCCTCCACTCCTTGACAAGACAGCTTATGAGGATGAGGAGCTCTTTGCGCACCATCGGACTCGCATCGTCTTTTACCGCGAGTGTGGCGCCGGTGGCGACAGCAACTTCCATACGGAAGTGAATCCGTTCCTCGAGCTGGTACTGCGTTCCAGTACCACTTCCTCCTTGCTTTGCAGGATTTGCGGATCCGCTAGCGCCCATGAACGTGCCGAGTGCGTAGAGCGCCGCAGCCCTCACCTCTGGTGAGTCATCTGACAGCATCAGGATCAGTTTATCTTGTGTCCCTCTATCGACGCCATACACTTTGATCTCGTCATTGCTTTCCCATATCTGGGAGATACACAGCGCACACCACTGCCTGAGCAGAAAGTCGCCCTCGTCCAATTTGTCGAAACAATTGTCGAACACGCGCTCTCTCCAGCAGGCCATCTGACCGTTGTAATAATCCCGGGAAACGGCAGCGAGTATGAATGCGCACATGGCTTTGTGCTCCGCGCCATTGGGAAGAGCATGTTGGGGGTGTTCTTCCGTGAGTGCCAGAACATTGGCAAAGTATTTGAAGCCTTGAGTATTGTGGAGGTCGGCTTGGACACTGGAGTCAACTGCGAGGATACGTGCCCAGATGAAGATCAGTACCGGCCGCAAGTCCTGACCTGCAGCTTGCAATAGCTTGGATATGTATGGGAAAATTCCGATCGTGAGCACGAGATTGACAGCCCAGGGTCCGAGGTCGACAAATTGAGAGAGTAGAATAAGAGCTCGAAGCCTGTGGGGCTGGGAAAGAAGGACTTGAAGAACGATGGGCAGCTGGTCTGGTGGCTTGCGTGGCACTAGGTCGTGGTCAGTTTGGTGCTTGGTTGGGCCCGAGGTTCCGCTATGGCTTATCGCAGGGCCATTCATACCCTCTGTACCGTCAAAGCTTCCACTACAGTTCTGTGGTGGAAGTGACAATGGGCCACGTTTCGTAAGCGCGGAGCCACCTCGAGAAATCCATACTTCGAATGCTGTAAGTTGATCTGTAAAGAACCTGCTCGGCATGTACTGATATGGTTTGTCGGGTTGTAGACTATTCCCGCGCGGACCGGTTTGACCGACTGGTCCCGCACTAGCACCAATCTGCCCTGCAGAGTTGACCGCAGCACCAGCGGCCGCGGGGTTCTTCTCGAGTAATTCAGGGAGTTGTCGGAGGCACGTGTCGACAGCAAGGTCCCACGCGGCCCATAGGGTATGGGTGTTTGTGGCAGGGAGTGCGGGATAGGTGTGAGGGGTACAGTGGTAATTTTTCATGATGCGTTCTGCTAAGAGGAAATTGCGGAAAAGAGATGCGATGAGGAGGTCGGAGCGATATAGGCGCGTAAAGACATCTCGCGGAAACGTGGTCCATGCAATCGTATCAGTAATAGCCGTGAATATCCAATTAAGTTCGCCCAACGGCGTCCTTCGATCCTTAAGATCACCAGGAAGTTGCATCACCATGTCCGGAGTGATGTTGTTGGGAAGCTGATGAGTCATGATGAAGTACCGGAGCGCGATGTCGATGGGAGAGGTGAGACAAGACGTGAAGATGTCGGCAGGGAGTTCCGGACACGAAGGTAATTGTTCGTGTGCAAGGCAAGCCGCCAGCTGCAGCGAATTCATATAGGGTTGCATGCCGTCCACATAACCGCCACGAGTGGTGAATACCTCCTGATCGCGACGCTCGGCGAAATTGTTGAAGTTGGTAAGGAGGTTACCAGCAGATGAGCAATCCCAGATGTAGATGCCAGGAGACCCGAGCCAGCTTTGCACTTCCATAAGCGAGACCGGAATGTACTGCGTGTAGTTGCGGTTGAAGCACCAGAGCTCGCCACTTGGTGTGGGCTTAGGTACGCCATGTCCGTTGTAATAGAAGCAAACAGTTTCATCCTTGGCTTGTTTGCGTAGATTCAGACAGAATCTGCGCAATTCCTCATACGAAGGGTCTAGTATTGGTTTATAGGGAATCTTGAGACTGAGGCCTTCGAACTGGTGCTGGAGGTTGGTACCGATCGCTTCGAGAGCTTTATGCGACGGCATTGTACGCGGGTCGACCCAGCATTCGAGGACAGCGCATGGATTGGTCTTGATTATATCTGGAGGATCTACATCTATGTTCAGACATAGTACTAAGGCAGCATTTGCGGTCTTGAGTTTTCCGGGGGCTGAACCACGCCACGGGAAGAGTTTGGCACAGTCGGGGGAGTGCGGGGCGGGATTGCCACAGGTGAGGTGTCGTTTGGCGGACCAGTAGGGGATGATAGGTACAGGTTCAGGGAGGGTCTCGTCCGAACCGAGGTGCCTTCCATTGGGACGGTTTCCGGGGCGCTCGCCGCGGCCATCTGTAGTATGATTTGATGACGGGTCGGAAGTGGATGTGGATGTCCAACCCCTCTCTGTAACATTATCGGATCCCATATCTGAACCCGGTTGTCCTCTGAGAACGGACAGTAATGGCAGATCGAGGCCTGGCCGAAAGGACGTGACATTGTCAGCAGACTAGCGCACCTGGTTGATGAGAAAGCCTTACCTTGGGCGTGTCGTCCGTTTTGCATCAGACTGCGCGTCTCACTGCTATCAAAAAAGACGAGCACGCTGTCCTGGTCGATGTCCGCCGTTCTTGTTGCCGTCGCCGTCGCAAACAGTGACGAAGCTGGCGTGACGCAGAGTCACTCTGTCACAGCCACTTCCATCGCCGATTGCTGCTTCATTCGGGGCTGCTAAAAGGTAGGCTGGGCGTCGCTGGGGATGTCTGCCGTCGATCCTCCCATCGGTGCTCTGGTAGAAATATCGACGGGAAAGGGCGTCGTCCGTTTCTGCGGTACCACCTCCTTCGCACCAGGCAAATGGGTCGGCATCGAGCTCTTCGAGCCAAAAGGGAAGAACGATGGTTCCATACAAGGCGTCGTCTATTTCTCTTGCAAGCCGCTCTTTGGCGTGTTCATTCGCCCGAGTCAAGTCAAACTTCTGGTCTCCGAACCTGAGCAACCTGCAGCGAATGTGAGTTTTCATTGTTAGGCGACACTAATTGGCGTCATACGCGTTGAACAGCGAGCACAAGTGACTCTTTCGCGCTCTGCGGCCAGCCATCAGCGGACTCCCAGCACAGGCCTTGCCCGGCCTACCCCGTTACGCTCAGCAACAGCAAGTGCTGCTTCTTCCTCTCGATCGTCTAGTCCAGTCAAGCCAGGCCCCTCCGGAACTTCCATGCTTTCACCACCTGGCGGGTCAAGTCCTCATGTATCTAGACTTGCCCCGCCATCCTCCCCGGTGAAACGCATCCCGTCACTTTCCCTCCAACCGCGCAAGTCCTTTCCCCGTCAATCGACGCTGGATGCTGCGCCTCCTAGCCCTTCTGTATCTTCCACGCGTACTGCAGCTTCAGGGCTACGACCTCCTTCACCCTCTTCTGCCCATGAATCGTCTGTCACCATCCCAGCTCCTAGGACCGTGTTAGTTCCTCAGACCACTTCCCCCCAGCCTCAACTGTTATTTCTCCAACATTCACCCGTCCCGGAACCCGCGACATTATCCCCTACCCAGATCAGGGCATCTGCTTCCTTAGCGAGTGCACCAGGAGCCGCCCCTTCAGTCGTTCATGGCACTCCACACACTCACATTCGAGCAACTTCAATAACGAGAGAACCATCGTCCGCCAGCGCTACTGCACGTATTTTTTCTCTTGTTTTGTGCTCATCGTTGCTCATCTGCGAACGCAGCGTACGGCCGAAGATGCCGAGCTCCAAGAACTTCGCGCGCGAATGCGAGTAATGGAGGCAAAACGAGGGGATGATACCCGCCACATCCGTGAGCTTGAAACGCGCCTCTCTGAAGCAGAATCTTTCGTGGCCCTTCGTCCAAAGCTTCAGGCTAAACTCAATCAACTCCAAACCGAGCTCATTGCCACTCGTCGTGAATTAGCCGACTCCCAGCAGATTGCTCAATTGTCAGACAACAGGGGTATTGATGCCCAGGAACAGCTAGAGATGGCTATGTTAGACAAAGAGGTCGCGGAAGAGAAAGCAGAGATAGCTGAGGCAGAGTTGGAAGAAATGAAGGAGAAATTAGCTCAGATGGAAGTGGAGCTGCAAGTGTTGACAGAAGGCGGTGGTAAGTACGTGGGTCGACTGAAATGGCATGAATTTGACGAGGATCTAGCCGCAGGGGAGGAGGGCGGAGCGAACGCAAAATCATCACTAGCATACATTCAACTTGAAAAGCACAACGAACGTTTGAAGGAGGCACTCATACGGTATGTACAACATCGTTGGCTTCATTTGGTTTCTAATCCTACTCAGTCTTCGAGATATGTCCCAGCAAACCGAACAAGAACAGCGCCGGCGTATTGTTGAGATGGAAAAAGACATCACGAGCATTGACGATCTCCAAGGTCCATTCTAGTAATTCCGTTTCTCACTATTCTGATACGTTCTTCAAAGGTCAATACGAAACAACTCTCATCAAGCTCTCCAACGCCGAGACACAGATTGAGGACCTGAAAGCTCAGCTTGATGATGCACTGGGGGCAGAAGAGATGCTGGTACAGCTCACCGAGCGAAATCTGATGCTTGGAGAGAAAATCGAGGAGATGCGGATCACCATTGAGGACCTTGAGGCTCTCAAGGAACTAAATGACGAACTGGAAGAAAATCATATAGAGACCGAGAAAGCGCTGCAAGAAGAAATTGGTATGTATCATGTCGTACAGCATGTCTCATTGCCGACCCTTGTCTGCAGACTCGAAAGACTCTCAGATGCGAGAACATCTACAAAGAATCTCAACTTTAGAAGACGCCTGTCAGGACCTTGAGAATACTATCACTCAGTTCCGAGAGCTTGTATTGCAGCTCCAAAGGTAACCTCTTTCTCGTCCATTGACTCCACGTGGATACTTATGACTGTCTCTTCCAGCGAACTCGACAATTTGCGCGCACAAACGCAAACGGCACAGCACGAGTCTGCGACGGCAGCGTCGCAGACAGCAGCAATGATGTCTCTCAACCTGAAACTTCAATCATCCGCGGCCAAGAATCAGGCGAAGACTGTTGAGCTCGAAATACGCAAGCTGGAAGCGAAAGAAAGCAAGGAATTGCTTGGGATCGTACAGGTGACGTTAATCGCGCTCGTCTCTATCTCTATGACTTATAAATTGAAAATTTTGTGCCATAGCCATACCTCCCGCAACTCTATGTAGAGAGCGACGGGGAGGCGACAAGTTGTTACCTCTTCTTCCAACGACTGGGGTTGAAGGTCGATCTTATCAACGCCGTCGTCGGACAGGCTCATGGACTTCCCGATTCCCTTAACGGAGATGTATCTGAAACTCTTGTAGGTATTTGTGAGGTGAGCGGAATTTTTCCAGTCATGAAGTGTACGCATAATACGTATTTATAGATGAGAGGTCGTGCTGCGGCGCTGGCCATTCTTTGCAAGCGATTCGCTGCAATCCTTCACCGCTGTGACCCAACATCCTTCCTGAACATCGGCCGCATATACCCCGAGATCGCTCCTATGGAGAAACGCATTGATATGCATATAGATCTTCTGAGACGTGATGAATTTCGCGAAATGGAATTCGTCAGCGACATCATGAAGTGATTTCTATTCTTTGAGAAATTGTACAGGATCTGACCAAGTGGCGATATAGGTTGCAAGCACAATTCGACCATCTTGCCGAAACCTACTTCAGTGGATTTGATCAGGACTTAGGAGAACGACAACTGGGTTACGCTCTTTCGTTTGATTACGATCTCGATGCGTTTGCCGCTTCAATTGGTCTTACAAAAACGTCTGTCGCATCTATTCTGAGAGACGAAGACGTAGCGTTGGAAATGGGCGGATACGATCCCGATTCTGAACTCTTCAAACCCCTGCAAAAACTCCTCGACCAATGCAAGAGCGCGAAGGTTCTCTCCAGGTCAGTAGCTGTCTCCCCTTGTTTCAAGTGAAGCTTATGATTAAAAACAAACAAGGAAACTTACGAAACGGTTGGAGGATGTTATCCAGGATTCGGCAGCAATGAAAGCGCACCTCATCGGTCAGCTGAAATCACTGAGCAATGCCGTCCCCGAACTTGTCAACTTTGGTATCTCTGTACGCCTAATTCCGCGTATGCAGTGCAGAGGACGTGACTGACCGTTCAACGATACCCTCCCTCAGCTTGCTCAGCAAGTCATTCCTCACCTCAGCGATGCTCGAAGTGCCAAGACTTCGTTCCAATTTACCACCGTGCTTTCGTATGTCAAGCAAACAGCCATGTCGACCGTTGCAAAAGACCTTCAACCCGGTGTATCATGCTGGGAGGCGGTCGGCGAGGCCATCGCACAACTGGCCGCGGAATGTAATAGGTTGATGCCCATTGCGCTTGAGCCGGAAAATGTTGTCAAGGGTGCGTGCCTTCAGTGGTGTTAATCACGCGTGGATTTGATCGCACTTTAGTTACTGGCACGCCACCATGGGTTATACGCGTCGACGAAATCCGCGCAAGCACGGCGGTCAACGTTGAGGCGGAACGCAAAGCTGCACAGTTACAAGACGAAATTCAGAGCCTCGTCCGCAGCCTGAAATCGAGAGACCAGACCATCCAGGAATCGACTGTCAAGATCGAGCTTATGGAGCGCCGCATGGAAGCGAGCAGGAGACAGGCAGATACAATATCTGAACTTGAGATCGAACTCTCGAAAGCGAGGAAGCAGGAGCGGGCGTATGAAGAGGCGATGGAGCAACTACAAGCTGACTTGGACGCGCTCGAGCAGGATAACGCCAAACTCAAGACGATGGCTCCACCGGAGAGACAGGGTACGATAGTTCCCGGAATACATTGTGAAAAGTTTCTCATCGATCGACAGCCTCTGGCCATCAACCTACAGAGGCAGATAACGTCCCTGTCGAGGGCAGCGTCGAGACCTCCCATTTGCTAGAACAGGTGGGCCGTATGGCGATCCTCCACGACCGCATAGCTCATTCGCATGTCTAGGTCGAGGCTCTCCGTGGGACCGTGAGGTTCCTACGGACGGAGAACGCGTACCTCAAAAGCCAAGACCTTTTGAAGGAGATCCAATCCCTACCTCCGCTTCCCGAGCTGGCCCGCCCACCGCCGACGCCACCCCTCGACCCGTCGACGCTGTCCGACACCGAGGATTCCGAGTCTGATCTGCCGTCGCCGCCGGTCACGCTTCGGTCCCTTTCGACGGAGACCAAGATGCTGTATCGAGACGTCATCCGGTTCTCGTCGTCGCCCCGCGTCGTCGACTTGTCCGCGCTGCATGCGACACGCAACGAGGGCGAGGGCAAGACGACGAGAGGGTGGATGCGGCGCAAAGGTCTGCCGGCGCAACAGGTGCTCGAGCGCAAGATGGAGGCGGAACGATTGAGCAGGCGTGTGAGAGGGCTGATGGACCGCGCGAGCGCACTGTGATGACGCTTTTCGTCGTCGTTTCGCGACGGGCTCGACGTTTATAGGAGGGCTTCTTGATTTGATTAGGATACCATACAGTACAGCCTTTTTTTTTAACTTGGAAAGTCAGCAATGGGGTTTCGCGTGAAGTGCGTCGTGATTGTCTTGCCGATGACAGACGTGCAAACATCATAGCGCATGCTACACAGAACCAAATCACATAGACAGCATCGTTACATACATACATGCCGAGCAAACATGGTGAGAACAATCATAGAAAGCACAAAAAGTGGTTGATACATGTGTCTGATATACATGGCAGGTTCGTCCATCAATGCCCGCAGCACGTCGCCATCGCGCCGTTCGTGCCGTTCGTGTTCGTTCGGTGGTGCCCGTTCATGGGAAACGCAGGCGTGCTGAGTACGTCTTGGGTGCCAGGAACGTCCATGCTCGGGTTCTTGTCAAAGAAACTGTTGGGCTTGAACAGGACGCTGACGTGTTCCACGGGCATACTACCGAGACACATCAGCATCCGACGCGCTGTTCAGATGTGAATCACGCTACTCACACTGGCCAGTCTTCCGGGCGCGGAACGTGGGTCGTCCCTGTCGTCCCACGCATGAATTTCGTCAACAAGAGAAACGGAGCACGGGACGCACCAACGGTGAGGTAGAGCACGATGTCCTCGTTGTCGATGCTTCCACGTCCTTCCTTGACCCATCTGCCAACAGAATCCTTAGGCTCCTCTCGAGTCTGAGGGACATACTTTCCACTAGGCCACATCCGACTCCCTCTCGGTCCCTCTCGGTCCTTTATGACCCACAACGCCTTGTGCGCAAACGAAGCACGACGGGCAATCCATGAATCATTCTTGGCCAAAAGAGGAAGTAAACCTCCCTTCATCATGATCTGGTACGACGATGGTTTGCCAGAAGCGTAGTGTGTCTTGTTCAGGTTCGCGATCCGCCAACGACGTTCGGCCGCCCAGTCAAAGTCGCGTGCACCGTCTTCGACTTGGTCCTTGAGAACGCGCTCCTTGACGTAAAAGGCGTTGCCTGCAAAGTTCTCTTTTGAACCCGTCGGCGCCTCGTGGGAGACGATGTCGGACTCGATGACCGAGTTGTTGATCCCGTCGAGCATTGGGTCGACGCGGACGGAGAAGAGATGTTGGTGGAGATGTGCATTGACACCTGGTGCAACGACTGTGCCGTGAGGATTGGGTTCGTTAGGACCAGCAACGTAAACTTGTAAAATCCCACTGAGACGGATCTCAAACTCGATGTTGCCGTCTTGGTAAAAGTAGTAATTCCAGATGTACTCTGCGGGTGAATCCGTCAGACCGAGGTAGTCATGAATGGAAGCGATCTGACCATAGTTGGCAAGAGTGCAGACCATGCTGACCACGAGACGTCGACTTCTGACGGTGTGCGAACGGCCACCTGGACGGTAGTCAGTGTGCTTCCAAAGGACACCAGCATCCTCTTCATGAATGCAGATCGCATTCTTTATGACGAACGCCGTTCCGGCATGGGTAACGTATGAACCGGGCTGTGAAATGAATCAGCGAATGTCCCGACTTGGTTCAGTGGTTTACGTACCAGATAGTGGATCTTTCCTAAGCAGTCACATCCAAGAGAAAGGTCATTGGCCATGGTGCCCATACCATATTCACCGCTGTCGCCAGGTAAGTCGATGCTCGTCGTCAAATAGTTGACAGTCACCTATCGAATGCAAATTTCCTGCTGTGGGGGAATTCAGGGGCACCATATGGGACCACCATTTCGACGAGACTGAGACGGTAAAAAATGGGACGAATCTCGCCATCATCATTGTAGGTGATCGTCGATATTGCGAGCCCCTCACGATGGTTGAATGCTGTGCCAGGATGCTGCGTCTTAGAATATGCAACTGGGATCAGGCGAGTGTGCTCACCGATGTGCATCTTCCATTTTTGCCATTCCAGCATGTTGCCGTTCATCTTGAAGGATACGCCTTCAGGCTGCAAGATGTGCAAAGGTTTGAGATCTTCGCGTGGCCTGTACGTCGGGTCCGTGTGTTCCATTAAATCCGGCAAGAAGTCGAACGGAGTGAGTGGCGGAGGTATCCGTTCACGGTTCGACTTGGCAAACGACTCGTCGGAGAGCGGGAGGGCCTCGGTGGTATCGACGGTGAGTTGGTGGGACCCGTCCTCGGCATGCCTATATCCGGGCGGAAAGTCAATCTGGACCACCTTTTCTGCAACCGAGTCAATGACTGGAGTGAAATCCTAAAATACGTCTCATGTTAAAAATGATAGCGAACGAAGCAATGGAATGAAGAAAGATTGACAAGAGGGTGTGCATAGAGATTGTCGTGCTCCGAGAAGCGAGCAAAAAGAAGCGCCTGTTGAAGACGCTGTTGCTTTGGGAACCGGTCGTCGTAACCGATAGCCCAACCATCGGCGAATATCTGGTGGGGTTCGACGCCTGGGGGGTCGGGTGAGTCTAATAGAGGCCGAAAGAGAACAGGCGCTTACCGACTTGCTTGGCGAGCGCCTGAACCTTGGGGTCGTTGCGAACGACGACTTCACACATGACGAGTTCCTCGGGTGTGATCTGCGGTTCTGCGCCTTCAGGGATGCGGTCCATGGTCTCGACCTCCCACTCTCCACCATTGAGCGCGATGATGGCATTGTAGCAGCCTCTGATCATGAAGCGATCGTATCAATGATCGTGCCTCGCAGATCCGTCACTCACCCGTTGATGACGTCGATGAACTGAGAATGGATTAGGATGCGCACGGACGGGAGCGTGGAAGGCTTACGTCGCACTCGGCCTTTCTGATGATGTCGACAGGATACTCGGGCCTGGCACCAGGTGCGAGTGGGATGCCAAGGGCGGCGAGGACGTCCCGCTTTGGGGGCGGGAGAAGAAGGCAGGTAATGAAACGCACGGCCTTTATAGGGGTGTTCGCGGCAGTGTGATGCCTAATTGCGAGGGTGACTGCATTGATCTAAAAAGGACGACTGAGCGCACGCGGACGAGGAGGACCAATCGGAAGCGGACCTCGTCGGGAGAGAGAGGGTCGAGAGGGTGACTAAGCCTCGTCGGTTTGGAAAAAAAGGTCCTTGGGGACGAGGCAGCGACGGGAGTCAGAAGCGCGGCGGGAGCCATGTGTAGGTGACAGCGGAGACGTGAGGCTGATAGGCCACTGGAGGGACGAATCTGGGAAATCGACGGTGCTCTTTATAGGCGGGAGGAACCTGAGAAATGACAAACTTTGCAGACTCATGGGGTCTTATCTCGAGCAATATGTAAAACATGAGTCCGGTTAGATAGCCGGCAGGGCGGTAGCTGCTCGCCGAATGCGATTGCAAAGACAGTCCGCCTGCCATGTACAACGTCGAGACGCAGTCCAGGTGGGGTGGCACATCAGCTTCTTGTCCGCATTAGCGCCACGTCTTCCGAAACAGCTTATCTGGCGTCCAACGCGACGCAACAGCTCGCAAGACGGCTGGCTAGACGAGCACGCGGGGCGATACGTCAGCACACGGGAGCCAAGACGACGGAGGTGCTCGACAAGGCGGTCGAGAGAGCACACGATGACCGGTCAGGTGGTCCTCGATTACGTGTCGGGTGATCCGGACAGGCCGGGGTCGGCGTCGTCGGTGTCTGTCCGACCTGAGCACTGTCCGCGTGCTCTGCATGCCCACCGAGTCTATATTCGTGGCGACCTTTCGCAGGAGCCGATTAGAGGACTGGAAGCGAACAGCACACGAGGCACTAGAAGGCTGCGAACCGAAAAAGCCGAGTCGTGTAGCTTCCTGATTCGCGTCGTGTACTTTACGAGTGATTGGCAAACCACCGCCAGATTGCTCCGCCTCATGATGACCGTCCAGCATGCCCAGCTCGCTGAGCCCCCCCTGCTCACCCCAGCATCCACCGTCTCGTCGCCAGGGCTGTCCCCCACCAACGACGCCGTCCCCGCAGACAACAAGAAGCGGAAAAAGAAGAAAAAGCCCGGCAAGTCTGCCGCGCACGATCTCTCCCCAACGAAGCAGACCTCGCCTGCCGTGTTGTGCATCAGTCGCAACAAGCACTGGAAGTACATCAGTTCATACCACGTCCGTCTCTTCTCGCTCGTCTCGCCTTTGACCAACCACCTTCGGACAGGGCCCGTGGCTCCAGCTCCCCCTCGAGCTCATCGAGTCCCTTCTCGTCCTCAACCTCGACGCTTCGGCGCTCTCCCATGCGAGGACCCCCTCTCGCCCATCTCTCAACGCGCTCGGCATTCATCACCCCCGCGAACACGAGAGAGATCCTGACGACACTCCCCCCGACCCGCTTCGCCGCAATTTCAATCCCCCACCCTCCCTGTATACCACCGCATCACTTCTCGGCCCTATATCAGGCAAGCCAACCCCACCTCCAATCGATCCAGGCGTGTTTCGCAATGTAGCATCGATCCGTCGTCTGATCGACGAGGCAGCCGAACTCTCGGTGCGTGCTTCGTCCGGGCTGTCTTCTGCCGCCCTCGGATCTATACGTATTGGGAGCAACGGTGCTTGGCCCACTGCCCAAAGCCTGGGTCTGGATGGGTCCACCAACATGGGCAATGGAAGAAACGTCGCCATGAGCGCAATGCGCATACACCGTTTGCGCGCACTCGCCGTCCAAAAACTTGCAGCCGCTTATAAAGCAGACGAAATCGCCAGCAGCGTCATGGTCATGCAAGGAGGTAGCGTGTTTGACGACATCGCCGAGCGGGTCCTCAAACATGGTAACGCTCTTGCTTTCTCTTCCAATCGTCTCTCTGAAATGCACCCAAGATCCCAACGATCCTGATGCGAAATATGTTCATTTTTTCCACGAGAAAATACCCTCTCGGTGCGTGAACCACGTTGGAAAAGTGCCCTCTTGACTCTTTCAAACAGCGCAAACAGGCAGCTGGCAGAGTCAACGACTACCCAGGTGCTGGACGAACTCATTGCCGCGTATCCCCAGCGTCTCGAGTATTATCGCACCCGGGGCATCGTCCATTGTTTCCGC
>JBBPLQ010000449.1:0-22194 GCA_038089855.1 Royoungia palumana
TTGGTTGCATGGTATATATACTACTACATGTGTTTGTATCTATTTGTAAAGTTCAGAAATGTTCTATCTAATGAAAGAATGTGATTGGCTAATGAAATGGTACGATGCACAGCATCAGTAAGTGATGATGTCATAGAGATAAGAGAAAGAAAGGCCATTGGTTAGAATGATATGGAATGTTCTATCGGGCTGTGCTTGGCTATGCAAGTGTGGCAGCCAATGGGAATGAGTTCCAAGCATAGGTTTTGACATGAGGCAAAGGTCTAGCCTTTGGGGAATGGAATGAGCGAAGCATGTAAGGGGATGGTGTATGACATAGGGGCGTTGTGTAGTTTAGGGAATGGAATATCATGTGACTTGTGGTCATGTGATGCAGGAAATGGTATGAACATAGGGGTCGAAGATAGGGGCTTTGAAGTGTTTGTAATAGTGCCAAGAACCATGATGCACCATGGAACATTGTGATCCCAAGCAAAACAATGGAAATGATGCAAAGGCTTGATCAAGATGAAGTATGAAGGGTCCAACAAAGGCCAATCCAGCCAAACAGGGTCAATAACACCATTTAAACCTAAAGGTTTGATTGCTTTGAGAAAATTCTTGTAATCTCTTGGTAAGTGTTTCGAACAAATGGTGCAAATGGCAATTAGAGTGTTGTCCGTGGTGCAAGGAGGATGTCGATATGGGTCACTGAAATTTTTGGACATAGCTGTAGTGATGGGTGGGACTTTGGGACCTGTGGCTGCCAACATGCTCTCTTCCAATGTATCTGCGATCCATGAAGCCAACGGGGTGAAGCAGTAACGTAGATTTCCGACCGGATCACTCATCATGACGCCTAGTCGTGCCATGGCTTTCAACAGTGCAAGGATGAGGTTAAGTGCCTGATGGACAAGGCGATCTTGTAAGAGGCCACAGACATGGGTGGTTTTGTGAGCAAACTTGGCAACGGGGAGTAGTGCAAGTAGGAGGTACATGTGAAGTGATGTTTTGCTGCAGATGTGGATGTCAATGTTGGCAATACTGATCAAGAGTGGGTGAGCAATGTGATTGCCACTCATAACAGATATTTTTGTTTTGTCCAATGATAAGACCACTCCGAGAAGAGTGGCCCCTGGCAGTAACACCTCCTAGGACAGTATCAGTCAAGTTCACCACAGCATGAAGATAGGCATACCTGCATGCTCCAAGCTTGGTCTCCACTTAACCACTTGTCATAAATTCAACAAACCTTTGCTGCACAAGTCCAGACCTTCCTGGGGATGAATGAAATATGATCTGCAAAAAGTGGGTGGCTAAGGAGGGCTTGCAAACAGTTGATGGGATTGCGATAAAAGAGACAAAGCGGCTGGTTGATGGGATACTCAGGCTCCAGCATTTGACAGACCCACTTTGGTCCTGAGGGAAGTATTTCAGCCCTTGCTCTGAGTTCTTTTGCAGAGCAAAACGATAAAGACACATTCTTGATCTGCACAGGATCAGAAAACTACAGGATCAAATAGCGTAAGTACTCATGATACCAAGCGACAATAGACTGTCAATGGCTGCCATGCTGAGATTCAACCGCAATAGCCAAGATGCGAAATCCCATTCATGCAAGACACCCAGGGGTAGTAAAGGTTCTCTCTGTGCTGATCTGCATACTTATCAACCCCAAATTCCTCCATGAAGGTCTTACTGCTGGGGAATATTTCCCCACACCCCTCAAATGTCTCAACATATCGTCCCTGACAGAGCTGCCCACTGCCATGTTGTGAAACTTCGAAGACTGGGGGAGGAGGGGTTGGGCTCAAGGGGATCTCAGGTTTGGTCATTTTAATGTCTTCGTTTAGGCTGGTGTTCTCAGGTGATTCGGGTTCTGGTTGATCTGCAGTGTGGGCACTTGAGGGTTGAGCAACCAAGGTACTATCCTCATACAGAGGCAGGATCCCATAACACAAACCGGTGGGCTGGTTCATGTACTGAAGGATGTTTGTCTTGGTGTGGAATTTTTTACTGCAACAGGGACAGCGGACGCTCTTGAGCTGCCTGTGGATGGGTTTGACTCGAGGCATGTCGGATGTGCGCTGCAGCGCAAGAGAATGATTCAGCGAGGTATTTGTACTTATGAAACACAGGGGCTGAAAGTCATAGACACAAAGACATGACACACATGTATATTGCCAAGAGGATCATTTCTCACGTGCACACATAACTATCACTCTGACCATCACCATTGCCATGAACCTTTCTGCCTAGCCCCAGTCTCCCCAGTAAATAATTGGGCCAGCATCACTCGCACAGCCAGAGGATCAACATCACTGGCATATTCCCAAGTCAAACTCTGAGTCAGCAAGTATCAAGTTGGATCAATGATTTCATCTCGCTCCATCCAGCATGGAGTTACTGGAAAATACGATTTGTCTAGTATTCTGGCAACTTCAACATAGTCTTTCTGGTGATTTTCATGCCAATGGAAAGGCCCCAAGCCTGGAATGGCCCTCAAGCTTTGAAGAAGCGATGGCCAGCTATGATGAAGCATCGGGCAGCACAGTAAGTTCAAGTTCCAAGTTCTCGCATTGGGATCCAGAAACACATCACTAACATGTATTCCAGCCACCGAATCTCACAAGATCAGTGCATCCATTGAAACAAGCCTAAAAGAATTGAGACTTGTATAGAAGAAGTGTGAAGTGGAGATGTTGTCCCAACTGGTTTAAAGGCGAAAGACCAGAAGAACTTTACTGGAGTTCTCTAGTGTTGGTTTGCATGGTATATATACTACTACATGTGTTTGTATCTATTTGTAAAGTTCCGGAATGTTCTATCTACTGAAGGAATGTGATTGGCTAGTGAAAGTGGTACAATGCACAGCATCAGTCAGCAATGATGTCATAGAGATAAGAGAACATAATGCGATTGGTTAGAATGTAATAGAATGTTCATAGGGCTGTGCTTGGCTATGCAAGTGTGGCAGCCAATGGGAATGAGTTCCGAGCATAGGTTTGGACATGAGGCAGAGGTCTAGCCTCTGGGGAATGGAATGAGTGAGGCATGAAGAGGAACGGTATATGGTGTATGGGCGACATGTAATTTGGGGAAGGAAATATCATGTGACTTCAAGTCATGTGATGCAGGAAATGGGATGGTCATAGGGGTCGAAGATAGGGGCTTTGAAGCGTTTGTAACATCCATCAGCAGAACACACTTTTTCCCACGGACTTTTTGACTCTGCCATATGAGCAGTTTGATGAAAATCATCAGGGCAGCCATTCCAGAGGCATATAGATCATATCAATGACCTTTGGTGAAAATTTTAAGTGAGGTTTATAGACATGATTTTTTTTTTTGATTTTCTATGGACAAAAGGACCTTGCTAGGAGGAGCTAGCCAGAGCTGGCTAGCTCTCCATAGCAAAAAGTGTTTTGCTGATGCTCTTAGTGCTTCTGGAAGCTGCACACAGCGATAGAATGATATCATGCATGCAGAAGGATCTCATGTATGAGATCGTTCACTGCAACACTATCATCCTACAACTCAATTGACTTCTTCTCAAAAATTCCCAGAATGATTTGCATGCTGCAGATGAACTTGTTGGTCATGTCTGCCTGTCCATTAGACAGAGTGGCTACTCAACCAGTGCACACGAGCATGCGACAGGAGAACTATATTTGTTATGCCCTAGGTTGAGAGGTAATTTTCACTTTTCTACTGCTCTTTGTATATTCAACTACACGTTGCAGGTTCTGTCAAATATCAAGTGGTATTTCCTATTCAGATCTTCTTATCCAGATACCACTGATATTATATTAATCATTTTCATATTGAATTATTATTCAATTTTTCATACATCATACATTAGTCATTTCTTATGACTCACTTACCGATCACTATCGGATACCTACTAATCATGTATGACACATAATGTGATTCATCACATCATCTTCTTCCTTATTAGGTAGAAAGCAAGGACTGTGCACAGACCAGTCCAAATACATACATACAATCATGTATCATATATAAGAGGAGAGCTCCCTCATATCCACTCTCCACAGTTAGAAATCTATACTCTACTCCGCTCAATCACTCTTGCTTACGCTCAAGTCTCCTCAAGTAAGTCTCTACTTGATCATACCTGCGCATACTTCTCCAAGAGAAGAAGTATCCTACATTCCTACATAGAGAAAGAGAACTACCAAGTTCTTTAGGTTCTGCACCACCTGACTCATCATCCATGCTCAATGTCACTTTAGATTAGTTGCATTCATATACAATATACCATACAGTATTACAAGTATACTGCTGTGCCAGTGTATTCTAGTAGTACCCAAGTTGTCCACTATGTCGTTTTCATTGACAGCATCTAACACATCATGACAGACACTGACAGGCTGTGCCTCGCTTAAATGCCTGGCACTTCAGCTAAGGAAAAGGGCTAGTTTGCTGATGTACATGGTTGAAACAATCTTTTATACACTGTCAAGACCATTATACTGTCAACGTGGTACAAACATATGTATTAGACAATATGATACTGCTATGGCTGGTAGGGTTGAGTTGGTGTTATATGTATATATTATCTAATATATGAGAATCTTGGATGTTGGCTGGATGCCTGTGCCAAGGTGGCCAACACAGTGCCTTCTAAGTAAGCTGTTCATTGTGTGTCTCACTCGACACATAACTTGAACCCAGATGTTATTTGGCTGTCTGTGCCAAGGTGACCAACACAGTGCCTTCCAGGTAAGCCATTCATTCCATCTTAGATAGCTAGCTCATGACGAGGGAAACCACTAGGGGATATATTAGGTGGTGACAAGGGTACAGCTAATCCTGGATGCAACGTGCATGTCTGCTAACTCGCTCAATGGACAAACAACGGAAAACCTCGGTCACACCTCCCACTGACATTCAGCTGACATAAGCCTATTTTAGCATCCACAAGACGTTAGTTTAATTTGGGCGTGTAGGAAGTTCAGACAAAACATGACAGAAACGACGGTGTCACATGCTCCCACGTGACCTTGTTGATTGCATGCTTGCCTCGCCACATGCATCCCACTGGCCTCACTGGGATTTGGAAGCATAAACATCCAGCTTTCCATACAGTGCTGTATTATGCCACATCTGAGTACATTCCAAACCACTGCCACCTTATTGTTATGCCAATAACATTAATGTGGAACCAAAATGAAGATGCAGCATGTTACCTGCATGTCCTTTCAAAGTATTCCCTGGCACATCGCCTAGTTAACCCTTCTGCATGTTCCACAGTGCCTCAAACATCTAGTATGTACCCTCACTACTAACCATATTTGATCATGACAAAAGAAGCCTTGTATCAGAGAACTGATTCTCAGCCTCATTCTATGATATCCCAGCCATGCGATGCCTTAATACCAATGATATTGGACAGACTGCCTGGTGCCAGATCCTTGGCAGCAAGTCAGTGTGCTTGCTATAGAAATGGAGACACACCATACTTTTCAGTGCGTCACTTGAGGGAGAGTGAAGCAGGAGTTAGAGGGAGTCCCTTATGTCTCAAAGGACATAGTTGACAAAGGGGGCCTGATAGGATCGAGGAACCCTGAGGATATGAAGGGTGATGATGCACGTCATCTAGCCAAGCCCACAGAGTCACCCAACCAAGTATTGTGCACAGGAGGGAGTGGAGCAAATTGATGGGCAATGCACCATGCTTGACAGGTGAGCTGGGACGCTATACCAACAGGTCGAGAGTCTGAAGATGTCAGCAAGGCAGCAACAGCACCGAGAGATGACGCAGACGTGACCACAGAGCCAACATACCTGATGGACGAGCTACCGCTGGTGGACTGGATGGATGAAACGGCCACGATGGAGACATTGAATGGCAAGACAGAAGTTGTCGAGGTGCTGTGAAGCTGCTGGGAGCTGCTGGAGGTAGCAGACACGGACAGCAAATGGATGACAACAGCACTAGATGCACTGTGGGTGGTAACACAGAGGATAGCGCAGGCGGATGTCGCTAGACACAACGGAGACATGTCAGCACCCAGAGCGGCTTGATAACAATGTGAACAAGTCACCTGAATGCTAGAAGCCCAGGCGAACCCATAACTCAATGAGAAGGGATGCCAAGCATCCAACTCGAGGGGGAACGGAGTGGTTGTGCGAGCTGTGACACTGAATCAGCTAGCGAGAACACGGATGTGTCTGGACAATCGATAGGTTATAGAGACGCCATGGACATGCTGGATAGCGCACAGGACAAGTCCTCGAGCATTGGGCTCAAGGGGGAGTGTACCAGGTACACAAGCGTCAACATCGAGTCCACTCGCGTTGATGGTAATGCGCTGCACGAGCAAGAGAAATGCACGGATGATGACTTACCGGCAGAGCATGCTTGAGGTGAGCTAGATGACACGGATGACTAGGCAGATGTGTCAAGGACACTGGGACACGACAAGGACTCACGGAGTCGACCTAAGATGACAAAGATTGCATCAGTACAATCGAATGGACGGGTGAAGTGCCCACAGCACAGGTACTCACCTTATACCAGTCTAGGCTATCGAGGAGTCGAAACAGACTTGCCGAAGACGTTGAGAACATGCTGCAGAGGCTGGAGAACATGTCAGCACGATCACTCAAAGCGCCAGAGCGGATGAACGAAGAGGGCTTACCAGATGAAGTGCCAGAAGAGCCAGACGACTCGCAGGACGGCATGGACAAGTTGAGGCTGTTTATATAAAGTATTGAAGATGTTGGGAATGGACTGATGACAGGCTGCGGAACGCATCAGATCAGACACATAAGCGGTCAGACCAGCAGGAGCTGGTCAGCATACTTACCTGCCAAGGTGGCTCAGAGCAAGCTGCAGGAGTCAACGGGTCGGTCGCTCCAGACGACCCTGATGAGGCCTGGGGTATTTTTAGATAGAAGCAGCAGTTTGCTGACGAAGATGGAGTGACCTCTCCATTCGTGTAAAATGGATCAGCCTCACCCTCGAGCCTCCTTATAAGACCTATATCACCTATGGTAGTCTTCGCCACCTCCACTTCTTTTGCCACCCATGTCTGTTTACGCAAACACTTACATCCTCCACCCCCACTATCTCACCCGGCGCTGTGAGAACACGCCCGACACAGCCAATTGCTTTGCCTGCAACTGACCAATGCATCTGCACCCAACCACCCATCCTGCAGCGCAACAGCACCATTCACAGCGCAACAGTCCGCCCTATGGCCCAAGTACGATGTTTGTACCCTAACCACGCTCTGCAGCCACCTAACCCGGCCCAACCACAACGCCTGTACCCTGACCACACTGTCTGCAGCCTGACTGATGCATATGCGACCCAACAACCTGTCCTGTAGCCCAATTGCACGTTTTGCAGCCCCATTAATTACACACCATCTGTAGCTCTGCTGCGCGTCCCATGGCACAATGTCTGTACCCTGACCACACTTTTTGAGAGTAACCAATTTACGACATCATAATTTACGACATCATAGTATCAGCGGCAGACTTTGGTGCTGTCAATGATAGATGATTCAATCTGCATGCATGTTCGAGCTCCAAGTCATAGGCACAACCCAAAGGGATACTTAGATCAAACACAAACCGACTCTAGACAAAGACTCGTAATACGACATCGAGGGGCAAATGCTGGTGGAATATCTGTAGATTTCGGTAGAGTGCATGTGTAAAAAGCACTGGCTACCCTCTGCGAGCTCTGTGGACGAGATGAGTAGCACCACGAGCACTACGAGTTCCCGCACTAAACCTAGTCGGATGACCAGGACCAAACTCAAGCGAATTGCCTGAGCTGTTGTTAGTGCCACTGTTGCGCATAGCTTGCCTTGCAGGAGGAGGCACCAGCTGCGGGGTAGGCTCCGGGGTGGGACTTTTTGAAAACAGGGGCGACAGGGGAGGCTCTTTGTCGGATGCGACATTTGTTTCAGCCTCAACCTCATAGGAATTCCAGTGTTTTGGGTCGAGTGCTGTGGCTGTCATGACGGGGTCCTCCTCAAGGGGAAGAAGGTTGGACATAAATGCTGGAGTAGGGACAGGGGTGACAGCTGTAGAACAGGAGGAAACAGGGGGAAGAGGCTCAGGATGCGTAGACGTGGGAGGAATGGAGACTGTGAGTGGGGGGGCAGGTGTGGAGGAGGTCACAACCACTGGCATGTGTTTCGCTTTCACCTTTGATTTGCCCTTAATTTCGCTTGGGGCAGCAATGGATGATGCAGGGTCGACGTCCATGTACTCCCTGGTGGCCTTTCCTTTTCCTTTTCCCTCAGTGTTTCCATCGTGGTCTTTGACACCATTGTTTGACATGGTTTTTCGTACCTTCTTCATGTTTTTGGATGAGCCAGCTTTGGAAGGGGAATGCGACGGTGACATTGTGGCCTTGCGTTTGGATCCAGTCGCCCACTTGCCACTTCCCTTTCGAGCAGAGTCCTCGTCCGATTGGTCGTCATCCACGGACCGCACGCAAGGCTCATCGCGAGAAAACATGTTGTCTGAGGATAGTGGGACAATTCAGAGGTGTCCGGTTGAAATGAAAAGACTCACGGAAATCCTCGTTGGGCTGGTGGTTGACAAACACATTGTGAATGTGTCCTTTTGCGAACGCCAGATTGCTGAGGAATACGTCCGGAGTGTCGGCCGCAATCACTCGATAAATGTGGACTGGTTTTTGCTGCGGAAAGCGGTAAACTCGACCACGCAGTTGTTCATCATCGAGCGCCGACCAAGTGGAATCCTGAAAATCATTAAACCATGCAGCATGAGGGAAAACCACGAAATATGACTTACCACCATGATCATGATATTTGCGCAGGCCAGGTTCAACCCAACCATACCAACGTTTGACAGAATTAGGACTCGGGGTCCGTTTTTACGAGTGGACTTACGGAAGGCATCAAGTGCAAAGCGCCGGTTCCTGACAGGAACTTTGCCGTGCAGTTCGACGCATTTGATTCCATACAGATCGAGGACCTAATTGGTGGAATTTCAGCGAGGAACGGTCATGAATCAGAAATGAATACTTGATAGACTTACGTCCGTGATGACCAGATTGGCACTCGGGAATGCGGAATATACAACAATCTTGTCACATTCAGGATACTGGTGAGAGTCTGGGAGCGCATTTTCGGCAGGGCAGACATGTTTACCGTCTTCCTGCATTGTCAAAGGATGCGCACCGTCTTGCTCAAGATGGTAAGAAATAATGTCGGCCAACGCCTTCATCTTGATGGTATGGCGACCATCCAGCCATGCTTCCTTTGACGCCGGTTTGACCCATTGCGTGCACCCTTTCTCCGTCGCCAGGGGATACAGCATAGATTGTCGGAATTCTGTGTAAAAATTCTGCAGCAAATCAGCATATGAATCAAACAGCATGCCGGTTGAGTTTGGCCTATCTTCAGTGCTAGTGGTGCCCACCGTTGAAACGTTGGCAAAAAAAGCGAACCCTGAAGACAGGAGAAGGAATGATAACATACCTTTGCAGCACCTAGGAGGGTTGCAAGCGGGCCGTCGTCCATGAAGCTTTTGGCGATTCGACGCAAGTTCATGGTCTCCCATGGGTACATCTTGACGAGTAAGAAGTGTTCGGTGAACGGCTTGAGACCAATAATCTTCTCGCCTTGGTTGTTGACCGAGTCGACTGTACGACGAATGACGTGAAGGGCGAAGTGTTCTCGCATAATTCCCATCCACTTGGTCATAATTCCCAAGTATTCCAGTCTTGGTGTGTCCGAACTGACATCGGGCCCAACCAACGCAGACCGTAACATGTCCCCTCCAAGTTGTTGACCGGCTTTGCGTTGCTTGACTCGGTCGCGGCGCATCGCCCCCTCAAGCTCACGTTTCATTTTCAACCACTGGTTGTCATTGAAGAATGCGCCAACCCCAAGGAGCTGACCCATGATCCATAAGTCCTGTAAATCAATTATTACAGATTTGACATGGCTAGTGCATGAAAGTGATAAGAACGGACCTGAGGATTTGTGGTCACTGGTGTGGCTGTCAATGCCACCATCATACCTGATCGTGATCCCATCGCCCGAAGTGCCATATGTAGTTTGTTGTGTTTGCGTGCTTGATGGGCTTCGTCAACCACGCATACCAAGTACTTATATCCAAATACCGTTCGATCGAGGTACAGAGGATGTGTTGCACTGTTTTTGATGCTTCCTGGAGTATCTCCCTCCTCAAATACTGCGACACCGTCGTCTTGAATAGCCTACATGAACATAAATTAGAATATTTTGTAAGCGAATCTGGAGACTCACCGAATGTGTTGCCAGAATAATCCTGCGGCTAGCGGGCTGGTGGGACTGAGGATAGGCAGCGTTCCACCACGTGCTCCGCGTCGCCAATTTTCCAATGTAAAGGAATATGTCGAATGTGCCTCTACGAAGGAACCGCTGTATTTCCCGGGACCACTGATCTTGCAAATTGACTGGACAGATAACAATTACTGGATAGTCGGGAATGTTTCCAGCTAGCCCTTGCCATGTCTTGTTGCCTGCAATGCCGTCAACGTCACGTGAAGGAGTCCATAGTCGCGTGGCCCACGAGCTCAGCCTCACTCACCAAAATGGCCTGGAAAGCGCATGTGAGAATTGAAGTATGACCGGTAATAAGCCAGGCAAGCGATAAACCCAACGGCCTGGAGGGTCTTGCCAACTCCAACGCCGTCCATCATCATGACAGGCTGGCCGTCAAAAGCGCGTTGGAGCATTCGTAGAATTCCGACAAGTTGGTGCCAGCGGGGGACGAGCGGAATGCGGTAGTCGACCTGGGTAGCAAGCCACCTCTCCCCTTCCTCGCTCCACGGTTCGATTCCAGCTTCCGGGTCTGTCCACTCCTGAAAGAACGGCAGGCGTTTTTCTTCGAATCCCAGCTGCTGCCACAGCTGGTCCTCTGACAGATGGTGGAGATCTTCGACACCTTCGCACCAGTTTGAGAGGTCGATTGCTTCACCCTCGGGAATCTCCACCTGGTCCTCGCCCCCGGATGACAGGCTTTCCAGCGTTACCATGAGTGCGCGTTCGATGTCACGCACTTGGAGCTCCTTGGCGAGTTTGTCTAATGCGTCACGGACGGCTTTAGGTAGTCCTTCAGACAGCTAATAAATTTCCCAGCAATCATCGCTCACAATTTGTGACTTACTTTCAATCAAGCCCCGTTGCGTGTCATCCTGTCGTGCGGACGCCAACATCGCCTCCAGCTCTTGTTCCTTGTCCTGAAATTCTTGTAGCGATGCACTGTCCTTGTAGAGTGCCATGATACGCATTACACGCTGAACTAAAGCGATATATTTTTTTAATTGAGCCATGGTAGGACTCGCACCAGGTTTTGACATCTCTGAGCGAATATGATCAACACTGAATGTGGCAAGTGTTTCCGTACTCACCTGACCACATGGTCGCGATCTCGGCTTTCCCAGCCTCCATTTTCTTTATCTCCATGCTTGAGTTCCGGCGGTACCGATTCCACGTATTACTGATCACGACTTCGACAAAACGACGAACCTGTGGCTTGATTGTCTGCGACGTTTTCACGAATGCATCTCTGCCGAACAGTCGGGTTGCAAGTGGGCGCAATACCTTTGAATTCAGCATAAAGTCATCGGCGTGTGGAAGCTGGTCGCATCCGAGTTGAGTTTTCCAAGTGGTACTGATGGAGTAGAAGCGCACCTGCTTTACGTCTAGTTCTGCCATCGCATCGTACGGTGTGCACCCACTGTCCTTAAATACCTGGTCGATGACCTTGGGCATTTTCCATACCCGCGTCCAATTCGAGTCGACAAATTCCCGCCACGCGGTGCGCCCAGCCTGCTGATTTTCACCGTCTCGACGTCTCAACATCCTCATCTGTACATCGAGATTCTGGCAATTCCAGAGGGATTCTGCATAGGCTTTGACTGTTTGCGCTTGCCGGGTGGTCCAACCGTTCCAATTTGGCACCGGTGCATTTTCTGCCGCGCCGTCCACCGTAAACCAAGGGACACCAGGAATACCTGTGAGGGTCTGCCATGCGACAACTGTCCAAGGCAGGCCCTCTGTTGCGCCTAGCAATAGAAGGGCTCCTGCGACGCTGAGGGTGGGCATCGTCACCACGGACTTTCGATGCTTAGTAGGTACCGAAATGTGAGAAGTGAGAAGTCGCAAACAAAGCGAGCAGCCACTCACTGCGCTGTGGATTGTATCATATTCATATGATCAAGAGCACCCGACGCTGCAGTGAACTGGCCCTGGTTCACTGGCCTGCGCATCGGATAAATGACTCTCAGTTAAGCCGCCGTGATCCCAATTTGATGGACACTAACAGTCTTGACACGGCATACGGGTGACATTATCGCTTGACAGCTATCTCAGTGACTCAAACGAGCCCAGAGCCTGAGAGTCTTCTGAGAGTCTGAGTGGCTCTAAGCGGTTCAGAGCACCCGACGGCATGATTGAAACTTGCCAAACGACGCTAACAGTTACATAAAATCCGTTGCCGTTACACTAGGAATCACTGCTTTCCAGGCCACCCAGACATCCCAGGCCAGTCACAATGCCCGACGTTACTCTCTAGGAGGTGATTTGTAGGGTCCAACGAAACCCCGCTGGCGAAATAAACGATTCAGGCTATCGGCGGACTCGGAACCGAGTGTAGCGAGATTACTGGTACAGGATGGATGGTTCTTGCAACTTCGACCCTTACCAAAATGGCCAACTCATCATCAGGCCCAACCGATCAGCGGCCCGCCGTCCATGAGCTAAGCAATCTCGAAGTCTATCTTACAGCATGCGGAATGCTGACCAACTAAGCTGGTTCACGCGTTGGCATGCAGGCCCTCAGTGGCCAAGTTCAGGTCGTGAAGTTGTCGCAATGTATTCCTCCTTAAGCACCATCCATAGCTGCCGACCCAAGTTCCGCGCCCCACCTCGCCCCATCTACAAAACACAACAGAGTGCCCTCCATACCTCTGAGTTGCACTCACCCCTCGCCACCTCCAGTAACCATTGTGATGGCTCGAAGGCTCTATCCTGATGACCGTCAATCCGATCCTGACCAGTTGACTTTCGGGCAATTCGTTCTCGAAGCCCGTGCATTATATTCCGACATGGTTGGGGCTGTCGACGAAGATGAGGACCATGAACTCAAATTCTTGAAGTTCGTCTTGGCTGGCCGAAGGGGTTTAGACATCGAAGATCAAGAGCATGTTAGTCTCAACACCTTGCAGGGCCTTCCTCCTCTCGGTCGCATCAACATCACGCGCGACTATGATTCTTTGATGGGTATCACCTTCGACCTTCCCTATAGAGTCGCATTGGGTGTTTGGCCTGTCCCCCCTTTCAAAGAAACACTTTCCCAAAACAGTCACATCACCGCTCCTGCCTTTAACCCAGCGGTATAGTCCTTTCAACAGCTTTTCTTTGTCCCTCCACTAATAATGATTTTTGTCACAGGGCCAGAGAGTCTTCGTCCCGATGCACAGGATTCCAAATGTCCCATTTGGCAAGGCTGCCAGCCGTCATGTTGTCAGACTCTTCTTCCCTCACATGCATGCTCATCAGGCAACCAATGTTGTCTCATCCACCGATCTCGCGTCCATCTATGATCGCGTCCTTCGCCCAATCATGCTTGGCCTCATGCCCAATCAGGCTGGTCATTGGCCAGTTACATATGACGCTGCCATCGCCCTTTATCGTGATTGCCATGGTCACATTCGCCCAGGCTCTCTAGACGTTCCTTCCCATCTCCTCCCCACCTTGGCCAGAGAATTTCTTGACCGTATTTCTACTCTTCGGCCTTACTTTCGCGACGCTTACTTCGGCCATGAACTTCGTGGTTGGAAAGGAGCTACGGTCCATGATCCAATAGATGGAGATGATAGACAGGAGGGACTCGCTGATCTTACTAATATCCTGAACATGGACCTTGTGAACCGTCAGCATTGGAATGTTGACGTCGCACTGGAGTTTGGTGTCCCTCGCCATGTCCTCACTTGGCGTGCAGATGCACATGAAAGAGTCATTCAATGGATCCTCCCCGACATTCAGAACCTTGACCGCATCACTAATTCCAAACTGTTCTATTGTGATATCGCCATGCACTTGCAGGACATTGCTGGCTTTCGCTGGGCCCCATCCCAACGACAAGGCCACGACGTCAGGTATATCCAGGCTTACACCACAGAGAAGGCTGTTTCGTACCAGCATCACCACGGCCTCTTTTCTTCGCACAGTCCTGAGGAACTCCTGCACAAGCCCCACCATCAAAAATTGTTGCAGGCCCTGGACAAACAAAGTGAAATTTTACAGGCATGCGCAGGAGGTCCCACAAATGAACAGCAAGATGGCTGCGCAAGGCTGGAAATTCGAGTACCCCTCTCCAGGGCAGAAGAAGTGCTACTCGAGCCGCTTCAAATTGCAGAGGCCACCATCGTCAAAATCCCCTCCAGGACATGGTGGTAAGTATCCCAGCTTGTAATTGACCCCCCCCTGGGCATCATAGCAATATTGACCTCCCATTGCACATAGGTACTTCAAGTGGTACCGTCTAGCTGCCGTATACAGGGTACTCGACAATATGATCAAAGCTCCTGGAAAAGATAGAGCCTGGGATTCCTCGCTTGCTCTTGGTGCACTCATGATATGGATTCTGAATGGAGTCCACCGGGCTCCCTGGGGGAATTTTCGAGCTCTGGCACAAGAAGCAGCTCCTCACTTGCTTGATGATGCAGAATTAGATGCCGGTGATGACCCAGATGCCCCTACCCACCCCCTCATGTATGAAGGGGGTGTGTATTTCCTTTGCGATGTCGAGCGTGACCAAGCTTCTCACAGTTTCCGTATTGCCTATGGAAAACAGTTCACTGCCGATGCTATCACTCGTGTCTACAAAATGGGCTCATTAGCTGAGATCCGACTTCATCTTGGCGTTGGACAGATCGAACGGGGTAGAAGAAAGGTCCATGGTAGCAGGACCCAGAATCGTACGGCACACACCACGACTTCTGTTGACATCTTGAGGGATGCTGATCGTGAACTACCAAGGATCGGTGATCGTCTGGACCAAATGATGATTGTACAGAGAGGACGAATGGAGGGACAGGATGTTGAGTATTTCCACCAACGGGGGGGTGGCAATAGACAACCTATTGACGACGGGCCCGGGGGAGAGCATGTCCTGGCCACCGAAGTACGCAAGATCTTGGAGCAGTTTTATTATGATATGCTTGCAGAATCTCCAAACCGCCGACGTGCTCAAGAAGGGGCATGGACTAACATCCCTCCAGCTCTCCGTGAGGGCCTAGCTGTCGAGGACCTATATGCTCAACTACGTTTCCCCTTCACTCATTGTCAGTACATCTTGTGTACCCCAGAACAATGGGCGCAGCAGTTCGACCGGTTCTTTCCCTCCGAAGTTGTTGTTCGCCCTGGTCAAAACTTCAAAAAAGCGAGGTACTACAAGAGATACACCATCCTCATAGCCAACCTTACTGTTCGGGACAAGCAGCGCCTACAACAAACTTTGAAAAATAAATTCGACTCCCTTGCATGGGTTCCACGTGCAGCATCTGATCGTATGTGGAATACGAAAAAAGAAGCCAGCGGTCGGTGGCGGCATCTTCCACCCAATGAAGAATGCCAAGGACCACAGATTGCCGTGAATCCAAACGTCAAGCAACGGCATCTGTGGCCACCTATGCTACGAGACGCTCCCCCCTTGGAAGAAGGAGAGATGGTGGATGAGGATGGGGAAGTGGTAAGTGAGGATGGTGAACTGGGGGTGGACGAGGCTGAGTAAAGAGTGAACTAGAAATATATCATGTTCTACTGATATAAGAGTTCGCCTCCTCTGTTCCAAACATCAGATAGGAATGAACATATTAATTCTTGCTCTGTGGGAGTACCTTTCCTCAGGCTGGTCAGCCGGGTGAGAGCGGCATCGTAAATGGGGGTGAACGTTGCTGTCCCAAAGTCCGACCCTGGCGCTTTGAGACTCATCAAAGACCAATGGAGGATGGCGCAAGAGAACGCTACGATTTTATCTAGTTGAGTGTCTTGGACTTCCTTCAAGAGGTGTTCGTGGTATGTCGGCTTGATTACCCACACTGCCTCGAGAAGGATGGTGGAGAGGGCAGGGTGGCGGAATGGATAGATGACATTGGAGCCGTCATCTGACTAGTACATAGAACGATTAGTTGAATTAGAAACATGGTACGATGAATGACATACCTTTACTTCCTGGTCAATGTACCTCCAGTCAGATAATAGTGCATCGATTTGAGGTGTCCAATGTGCAGCAAGATCGCATCGCTCGCTAATTGGAACCCATAGATCATAAAAATGCTTTACGGTGAGACGTCCCACGTATTTGAAATGGCGAACTACATCTTGCCATGCTTTTTTGCCGGCGGTGAGAATGATACTCCGATGAGTGCTGGCCCAAGTAGCTGGAACAGCTTTAGTCATGTTCTGCTTTACGAATCAGTGTATAGCCTAGTACTTACGAGCGTTATCTGGATCCGAACTGTGTGCGAATTCATTCACCACCCCATCGATGAATTCAGTGTCTTCGATAAGTGAGCGCATCGGGCGAGTATTGAGAAAATATTTGACCATCTGTTTATTGATAGAGGTTTTGATTGCTTTCGGAAGTACAGGCCGTGGTGGATTAGGAGGATGCGCCCGAGTTTTTCTGTGGGCTGCACGCTCAGAGGATAACTCCGGCTGTGATTTGTTTTGTCAACTTGAGTGGAGAACCTTTCAGAAGGTGGTGGCTTACTCGGATAACACCAAAGGATGTTTGATGAGATGACTCGCTTGGAGGAACAGGAATTAATGGCTGGGAGGCTACAACACGCTGAGAGATATAGTCATTTGCTGTGAGATCAGGATCAGGTGGAGGGTTGTAATCTGGAGCCATTCCGGAAACAGTGGAAAAATAATTTGGTGGTGGGAGACGGTAGTCATTTATCATTTGCTCGAATGGTCTTGCTAGCAATAAGGAAGAAAATCCAAAGAACTGTCTGTCAGGATGCGAGTGATCGTAAGCTGCGCTAGGATGGGTGAAGAGGGTCTCTGGAAATTGTGCATGTTCTTCCACTGATGGACGTTGATCCTCTGGTGGAAGATTGGAGTACTGATAAAAGTCTGATTGGCCGGGATCGGGCCTTTGAGGTGGGTTTTCATGGATGGGGATCCATGGGGTGGGGTCCTGGGGTAAATGGTACGTGGTGGTGGTGGTGGTGGTGGTGGAATCATCACGATAAGTGTTTGCGAAAGGATCGTCTTGCCCTGGTTGACCGTCAGACTGTGCAAGTGGTTAGCCCATCTACATTTTAGTGGGTAGAGCGGGAAACTCGCACCGCAAGGTTGCTTGCATACATTGAATCAGTGGATAGCTACAGTGCGCGGACAGAGGCGCAATACACGAAGGAAGGTACAAAGGAGTAAAATTTAGAGTTCCTTTACAACAAGCACGCAAGCAGGCATGTGACTACATTCTAGATCATGGGCCATACATCGCGTAATGATATAATGATGATTCTGTGTAAAATTAGCACTGCATGTCCAGATTGCTAGATTAGTCACTCACCCTACTTCTAGCGAACGAACCCCATTGTCCCCCCATGGGAATCACATATATGGAGACGTGCACGTTCATCCGCCTCAAGAATGTTGAGCTGGAGGTCAGACGTGACCATTGTTGCCAATTCCTCCGTATATTCATGATGTTTGAATTCAATGAGGTTGCTAAGGTAATGGATGTCGCCAATAGAGGTATCAAACGCACGAAGGCTGTCCTGGTCCCGATGATGGACCCGGTATAGGAGCTTCTGATAATGTTCCACTTCTTTGAGCTCCCACGCAGAGGCCATTGCTCGAAGGCGCCGAGTCTCACGCCCCGCCTGTTTCATAAGGATAGCCTCGTGGAGCTCTTCCTCTGACAGCTTGATGTCCTTCAAGCCTGACACAAAAAGGCCCCCTTCCTGTGATACCATTTGGTAAATCTGTAATCCCCTCAGATGTCACAAACCTTCTCCATGTCTTTCAACGTAATCCCAGTTCCAGCCCCTCCTCTCAGGTTTCTCTGCAAAAAACATCGCTCCTTGGCCTCGTGAAGATTAGGAGTCGGATATAGGGTTTGAGAACCCGATACCTCTTTCTCCATTCGAGGGGAATATGATGACTCCCGTCCGGCGTGTAGTACAGACTCGGTAGTGGATGGAGTATTGTCCGAGCTGGAAAGGAGGCTAGCCGGTGATGGCGGTGTAACCGACTCACAGTCCCGACCTGAGCACCCCTCCCGAGTGCAATATAAGGGCTCTGAGCTGAGCCGTTTCACCATTGAATCGACGGACCCAACGTTTGGATCTACGGTTTCTGTGGGGTCCACTATCGTGATGGGCGACATGAAGGAAGCGTTGGTGGGAGTATAGTGCGGAGTTCCAAGTCGCGTTAGAGAGTAATACGTCTGCGCTGGAAATCCCTTTGTGCTGACAGTCAAAATCACATAAATGGTGCGGACACAAACTCGAAAGTTAGAGACCAAATTCCCTGTGCTGCGGCATCTTAACTCTTAGAGAGTAGATTCTCTAGAAGTGGGTGTCAGAGTTGATTTTAGATTATATAACTTATGTAAGAGTACAACGCGAACGTTGAAAACTTTGGTCACGTCTTAAACACGAGCAAATATTTAATCTCCGATTTAAAATTTCACAGCCACATACAGTCAATACGTTCGTAACACGTAGTCGGGATCCCCAACTGTAGTTGCGTAGGATTCTACTAAAATAAATAAATAAAGAGGTGCTAACCATGGTCTCTGGGGGTGATATATGATACCGTAGTATTCGAGACCAATGAGACACGAGTGATTTCTTCCTCGATGGCGGACCGTAGGGACTGGGACTGACAAAGTCCTTCCATATCCTTAGTGACCATCAGCAATATGACGCGGTCGCTGCGGCGCCTGCGTGGACTGCTGACTAACTGTCCCACTGCCAGAACTGTGAGAAAGCACATACGTTCTGTACAGTCCGTGTTGGGGAGGTGTTTTGGCTCGACCTGCCGTTCAGAACCATTTTTAATATGAGCCTGCAGATACGAAATGTTGTCTTTACTTGCTGTGCAACATGGTGGCCACATTTTGATACACGCGGATGAAAAGCATAGTGGGGACCTGGGGGAAGACGCGTGACAACTCTTGGGAGTAGGGAGAGTAAACCCACGATCTCGAGGAAGAAAGCACCAACTCTATCTTGGCCATCACTGCCATCAAGTACGTCGTCCCGAGTTGTCGGGGGACCCAACTGGGATAAAGCTGCAGAAGAGTCGGAAGCAGTGGAGACCACCCGGGAGGACTTGCCCGAGTCAAAACTGGGTGACAGGGAGGGGGCTTGGGGTGCCGTTTGTGTCGGGCTGCCCTAGAGCCAACGTCAAAGGATGAGTAGAGTGGAAAGCGGGAGACATGCCTAGAGCGAGTGGGTTATGTATATCGCAGATCAAGGCGAGATCTGGTGCATACGTGCTTTCTGAAGAGAGGAGCTCGCAGAGGGCATGGACCCTCTTTGACACGAGGGTCGGTTGAACGGGGAGGGAGGGCAGGGCAGGGACAGGTGGGAGTTTGAGGGTAAAGCTGTCTATGAAGGAAGGCGGCGAGGGGTCTGGATCATAGTCTTCTTCGATTTTGTTGGCGTAGTCGATTGTGACTTCGTCTTCATGGCCTGATGGAAGAGGCAGCGCCTTGTCGTGGAGCGTTTCTTGAGAGTCTTGGTGCGGAGAGGGACGGCAGCGAGGTGTGGTGCTTTGCACGAGGACGTTGAAGGTGAGCGAGGTGGTGGGGCAGGCAGTCCTCATCAAGCTTGTCAAGATTGCCAAACTCGAAGGATGAGGGGAATAAAAGACGCATTCGACATGATCCTACTATGGAATGCCGGACAATCGCAGGCTCCTACAGCCGTCAGGGTTAGGCCCTGACAGGACGGATGGCGGCATTTGTACAGCCTCCTATCAGACCCAAGCTCTATTACATAATCCAAACAACTTACCTTTTATATCAGTTCCACTGCAGGACTTGCTTTAGCTTGGATAAATAAGGTAATTTCCTTCAATTGCAGGTACGCCGTCGTACCTGTTCCACAACCCATCCAGAACCGTTGTCTCGCTCTAAATAACATCAGGATGAAAGCACATGGAAATGTATGCATCAAAGGAATCAGTAGCAGGTTGTCCAGCCCATGTTCTGCGTCGGTCATGATAAAGAGTGGAACCTTGAGACGCCGGAGGCTTCGTGCTGTATGCAGTGGGTTGTGGCAAGAGAACCTGGGAGAGAACACGTTCCGCAGAGGTGGGAGTTGCACATGGGGTACCCTCGGGCTAGGATTGTCCAGAGGTATCCCTAGCCCCAATATATTTTCGGTATTTGCGTGCTCGCTATCGTTGCCAGCAACCGTCTTGACTGGGAGCAGGATGCGTCTTTCCAGTGTCAACACCATTTGTACATCCAACCCCAGAACATTCCGTACGAGTTTCCACCAGACGAGCCTCACATTTTTCTGTGAGCCTACTTATGAACAGCCATCGCCTACACGGACATGAGCGACCACATACGTTCCTCCAAGGGTTTCCCCAACCCTCTCTGCAGCCAATATCAATGCGGCGTTCGTAAAGACCATGTACCGCCTTGTGTCACTACGAAACTGTTGACTTTTGGCTTTCGTGAATCAGAGCCGTGGGGAACCAAAGTGTGCAAAACTGGATGAGACGTTCGGGTGCCGCAGTGAGCATATCGATGGGAATGGAGGTATTTGTTGCTGTCTCGTGCAGGACCCAGGGTGTCCACAAATTGAAACGCGTATGGCTCAGTGTCGGGGAGAGACAGCATGTCGTTGGGATGGACACCTAATCTTCTATCCGCTCCATGGTCGAGTTTGAGACGCGTACAGGAGCTTGCCGGGCCTCGATCGGCCCCAAACCCACAAGCCAAGCCTATGGGACGAGCGTGTATGCCAAGTAGTCTACACATTCATCCGGTGGTGGTATGTCCGTTGGAATATGTGCGCAATGTCTCTGCTGTTTATCACTCAGTTGGAGCATCCAGACGAGTGCATGAGAGCGAGGGTTTCAGGACCAAGACGAGCACATGCAACGAGGAGGGTACGGTTAAGAAGAAAAGTGAATGTGGGGGTTTTCCGAGGGCGATGAGTTGGTTGTGGAGACCACTGCGGAGCGGGTAGGTGAGATAGGTGGTAGTAGAGTTGGCACGGAGGGCGCTGAGACACGTTTCGGGTCCATCAAGGATGTCGAGCGTGATATTGAGTGGGAACGAGGCAGGATCGTGGTGTGGCAGGTCACGCCCTTCCAATGTGTCGTGCTGGGACACATTGACTGTATAAGGCTGAACAAGCAAGATCGAGAGAATATGCACAGATGAAGTGGGATGACTGTACCTCGTTGAATATAACCAGTACGTGCATGCAAAACACGCAGGCGTGAGCACGTCAAAAATGCCACTAGGATGGCCAAACAACGTGTGCGGCGGTACGGGAGATGGAGGTACATGCCCAATGATGAGCACAGAGTGGACCCAGAATGGGAACGACGTGATGGACGCATGCGATAGTTGCCGTTCTTGGTCGCCATGGAGGGGGACTGGAAAGCATACCTCGGTGTGGTGGGTGTAGTGGGTCTGTTTTGTACTTAAGTAATCGTACCAAATCGGCGTTGGCATTCTTTGGTTGTTTGCTGATTAAGAGCGACAATTCTCACGACCTTCAATGGACAATAGTCAACTCCGAGTACAACCAGATGACTTGAACCGCTGACGAGTTCCTTGCGGAGGTCAGACTCGCGGTAGCTGTGTGAGATCGGTTCTTCGTCTGGACCTATAAAATGAAGACTACAGGCTGATCGCTGGTTTCAAAATTCAAGTTGCCTCATCATATTGCTGCGCTAACCTTCAACATGAGTAAGTCGAGGCTCCAGAGCGGCTTATTCATGTCAGCGCGAATGCATTATACCCATGTGCGCTTATTTTGCTGTCCGTTGCAACCACATTCTAGCTGCGGTGGCTCGTCCCACAGCTTCTCTTCGCACCAGTGGCTGTCTACATCAGCCTCCAACTGTACATGACCCTCCTCGCAAGGATCACATCCAAATGGCTCACCGTGCCAACTGCACTCGAGCTGCACGCTATGGAGCCATTATCAAACCCAGA